>JAIUZE010012184.1:0-12682 GCA_022085475.1 Heliosperma pusillum | reverse complement strand
AGTTTCACCTCTAGACGATATTAGCTAGTTTTGCTGAACACTTGTTCTTTGCTAACATTTTAAGAGACTTCGTCTCTTTGTTGTATTTCTGTACTTAGTTTGTAATATTTTGACACTCCTCGTTTTATTTAACTTGCATGTATAAAAGTTTTTAAAACTACCTATTTCCGCAATATAATTCACATGCTTGTTTATTTTATATTTCCGCATTCGCGAGGGTTGTCACACATGGATTCCTTGACCCAACTCTTCAACATCTACCCTTTTAACAATATTTAACAAGATAAGAATAAGTTGAGTAAAATCTGAAAAATGAGTTGAAGAGTCTATCGATCCCAAATACTCAAGAGAGGGGGCGGGATGAATGGAGTAAAGATAAAGTATGCATACTTTTTCTTTTGTCCATATTAGCGTGAATGAGCAATGAGTAGTTCGAATTTATTGATTAAACTCGACCTAACTAATTGCTTGTCGTGTGGTTGAGAAACAAATAAATACGTAAAGCAAACTAAGAAACAAGAGACACCAGGGTTTTTGAAGTGGTTCAGTTTCACACGTTGAAACCTACGTCCACTATTTCTCGATTAATAATTTTAGTACCTTCCTACGGATTACAAAATTACTAACCCACTCGTACAACTAACTCTAGTTGTAACTCAAGGTGAGTACCGTTAAATACTCAATTTTATCTTACGTTAAAAAGAAAGTGTTTTTGTTTGTTCTTTGATGTTCACACAGTTGAACGAGTAAGAACAAATCTAGCACTATTATCAAATAACGTTTCTTCAAAAGTAAGATGCAAGAAAGGTACGGCTTTTCGAAAATAGGTTTTGCAAAATAAAGATTTTACTTGAAATATTTATCACAATGCAAAATATAAAATCTAATGTGAAAAGCTTGATTTTAATGCATGAGGTGCATGGTTATTTATAGTAGTAGAGCTAACTAGGTTTTAATTAAAACCCTAGTATAGTCGTGACCTAACTTGGGTATCAAGATAAGTCGAGGATAAATGCACAAACCCTAATTCACCATATGTCTCCCTTGTGCAACAAGAAAGATATTAAATTTAGAATCCTATTTAAACTCTAATTGAACACGAGAGCTATTCACAAACAACACGGCTCATAAGCCTTAGTTTCATGAAGCCTTAGTCCAACATGGTTTTAACAAGATATATTTAGGGTTTAGATTTGAACATATATGAAACCCTAGATAGCATGACATCTCATAGGTTGTTTTACAAATCAATAGAGAAATCATAATTAGATTCAAATTAAATAAATTTAAACTATGATCTACCATAAATACACCTCTAGTAAAGGTTTGTTTAAAAACTTTATTTAAAACGGTTTTAAAAATTAAAACAGCCATACTGATTTCCGCAGCACCAAGGTTATAGTAGATTCACTTATAACCTTGAGTATGGCAAGTAAGGTTATAGGTAAAACAACTATAACTTTACTTCCCAAAATTACTATTGAAAGATACCGTTATTGGATGACGACCTATACTATAAAATATTCCTGAAGATCTTCAGTATGTTGATCATCACTTCGTTCAAATCTTGAGCTTCAAAAGCTACTTCAATTCTTTATCTTTGATCTTGAGCTAGACTTTCGCCAAGGTTATGACTGAACCAGTCATAACTTCACCGCAGCAGTTCCAAAGTTATGACTTAATGACCTATAACCTTGCAATACCTTTGCTTCACAAATCATCAAGGTTATAGTTGAACAAGCTATAACTTTAAGTGCCAAACCATGTTTAATCTATCAAAGACTAAACAAACAATTACAAGCACAAGCACATACATTATAAGACCAAACATGTCATTATCAAAACCAAATATATGACTATATGGTTCAGCATGGGTTTTAAAATAAAGTTCAAAGATTCAATCTTTCCTTACCTAGAAATAAAGAGGAAGGTGAGAGGATTCCAGAACATCAACCGGAACTAAATTTGGTTGCGAAACGAAGAAATTATGCTCGCCTTAAGATTAGATCTAAAAGTTGGGTTTTTCTAAAAGTTAGAGAAAGATGGGATTTTATTTTATCAAAAGGAAGATGAGAATGAGAAGAGAAGAATGGTACAAAAATCGTGAAATTTCGTTGAAAAACAAAAAAATGGCATCTGTCTTAAACTTTTGAGTTTTGAAGGATTAATTGAGGTTATGGAGATAGTGTGGGAAATAACTGTTTACATCCCCTTAAAATTTAGGATTATAACAAAATTATATAATAAGAATTGCTAGTCATAAATATGAAAGCGATATAAAATATATAGAAATGAATTAAACCTTTGGTCCTTAGCAAAAACGGCCTAAGAACTGATATCAAAATAGATATCCTCCTAATTGTCTCACCCAAGATAGATCGAGATATGCCCTTCTCCTTTGCTAGAAAGATGATTAAAAGTTACAGTTAACTTTTAGGTTTTTTTTTTTGTGATTTTGTGTGATGGAGGCACAAGTGAGAGAGAGTCAAAATTAGGTTAGAATTTTTCTCTCTTGCTCCCTTTGTATTTCACGGCACACCTAGGTCAAATATGAGGAGATTTAGTCTCCTCAAATAACTACCCATTGACCGGAAAAACCCGAGTGTATCTGGACACTTTTTCCGGTCATTTTAGCTTCTAATATAATGTAATGTATTATAATCGTCATTAGTCAAAGACCGACATTATAATACATCATTAATTATAAATATCCGTATATTTATAATTTTCCAATTAATTATAACGGTTTATGTTTAATTAGCTTACATTATATACAACAATTAAATATAACATTTTATATTCAATTTAGGAATTACAGTTAATTCGTCTCAGCTAAATTTATTTAATCATTATTAAATAATTATATCATCATCACATTGACTAACCTTTTAGTCAAAAACACTGACTAACCTTTTAGTCATTTAATAAGGCATCAATATGTTTATTTTATCAAATAATCACATTTCTCAATCACATCCTTTAGGTGTGACTTTTAGGGACCAGTTGATCACCGCCATCTGTATGACAATAACGTCAAACTTAGCTAGCAAGCCAACCGTTATCGATAAACGTTAATCAACTGATTACAATACAAAGTATACCCTGTGAACCTATAGAGATTTATTTATGTTATTGCACTAACTGTGGAGGACACTGGCTCCAAAAATCTCCCACTTGTCCGAACAAGTGTATGTGCGATAACCGATTCTCATATCCATATTAAATTTCTCCCACTCAATGTAAAACAATTTGCAAAGTCTGTATTCACAAAGGTCGTATTTTACAAGTGATCTGTATCAAGAGTGGTTTCCCCGACTAGAGAGTAACTTAACTGATAAACGAATCTTCATTCGAGCATGGCCATGCATTTCAGTTACAGCTCCTAGAGTGGCCCTGAGAAATATCATATCCTGATAAAGGTTGGATATTTTCTTCAACTCGAATCTTGCAGATACAAGCGCAGTATGAAATGACCCAGTGAAAATCTACTTAGCACTCCTGTACGGTCGACCATGAGAAAGAACCAAAGTCACCAAAAAACTGCATTTATCCAAGAGACAGTCGATAGTCAAAGAATCGACTCTAGGAACACTATGGATGTCACTTATCCACACCCGGCACCTAATGTTCCGAAAATTTAGGACTCCATAACGTCGTCACAAAATGTCCTGCGCCGTATCATTATAAACTCGCATCTGTGATCGATCAGCAACAGTTGACTTATGGCTCGTTGAACCACATCAATCGACGTCAACAAAAATAATTGCCGAGTTATGCTCATGTAGGCAATTAGGACCAATCAATAACAAATATATGTAATTCAGTCACTTTGTGGGCTCAATGTTGTAGTTACAAACCACATTAAAAACAAAATATAAAACAAAACGATGATTTAATAAAGTTTATGAAAAGATACGGGTGTTCTAATCCATACAAAACAACTATACAACTCAGGAAACACGTTTGATTCCCATGGAAATATGGGGAAAATACGTGCCTTCATGCTATCAGATCTAAACGTTTCGTTGAGAGGATCTGTACAACGTCGATCATCCGTAGCAATCTTGTCTATCACTATCTCCTTTTGCTCCACGTAATCTCGGATCATGTGAGCCTTCCGTTGTACATGCCTAGACTTGTTGCTGGACTTAGGCTCCTTAGCCTGGAAGATGGCACCACTATTATCACAATAGATGGTGATAGGGTCATCCGAACTAGGAACTACGGTTAGTCCCTGTAAGAACTGACGCATCCATATAGCTTCCTTCGCAGCCTCTGAAGCAGCATAGTACTCGGACTCAGTCGTAGAATCTGCTATAACATTTTGTTTGAAGCTTTTCCAGCTGACCGCAGCGCCATTAAGAGTAAACACGAATCCAGACTGAGATTTCAAGTCATCTCGATCCGTTTGGAAGCTAGCATCTGCGTAACCGGTTGCGCATAGCTCAGTGTCACCTCCATAAGTCAATACCCAATCCTTAGTCCTCCGTAGGTACTTAAGGATATTCTTAACAGCTATCCAGTGTGTTTCACCTGGATTGCCTTGGTAACGACTCGTCATACTCAATGCAGATGCCACGTCTGGACGTGTGCATATCATGGCATACATGATCGATCCTATAGCTGATGCATAAGGAAATCCGACTCATGCGCTCGACATCTTTCCCGAGTCTAGGTGGCCTGATTTACTCAAATGCATCCAGAGGACCAGTGGAAGGTTCCCCTTTTGGAGTGGTCATGATGAACTCTCAAGAATCTTATTATATAAGAATCCGGACTGAGGGATAACATCCGTCGTGATTCTATCCTGTTAGATACGGATCCCAAATTCTTTGTGCTTCACCCAGATCTTTCATCTGGAAATGGTTCTTTAACCAAACGTTTACCGAAGTTAAGAGAGGTATGTCATTCCCAGTCAAGAGTATGTCGTCAACATACAATATTAGGAAGAAAATCTTGCTCCCACTCGACTTGATATATAAGCATGGTTCCTCGACCGATCGAGTAAATCCATTCTCTTTTATCACCTGGTCGAAACGATGATTCCAACTCCGAGAGGCTTGCTTAAGTCCATAAATGGAACGCTTAAGTTTGCATACCTTCTTAGGATTTTTAGGATCAATGAAAACTTCGGGTTGTACCATGTACAACTCCTCCTCCAAATAACCGTTTAAGAAGGCGGTTTTCACATCCATTTGCCAAATTTCATAGTCATGAAAAGCGGCAATCGCTAAGATTATCCGAATGGAACGCAACATAACTACGGGTGCAAAACTTTCATCATAGTGCAATCCTTGCACTTGAGTGAAAACCTTTGGGCCACTAGTCGTGCCTGTATGTATCTGGGTGTCCTTCATCGAATGCTTATTTTATAAAGCCATTTGCACTGAAGAGGCCGAACCTAATCAGGTAAGCCAACCAGATCCCATACGTCATTCTCATACATAGAGTACATCTCGGATTGCATGGCATCAAGCCATAGCTTAGAGTCGGAACAGGTCATGGCACCTTTATAGGTAGCGGGTTCGTTACTCTCTAGGAGTAAAACGTCATCTCTCCCATTCTCCTCGACCATACCAATGTATCGGTCTGGAGGAATGGAGACTCTACCCGACCTCCTGGGTTCCTCAGGAATATTTACCGCAGCCGATGATGATGGAACAGTTTCCTCCATTGGTTGCTCGGTTGTTGGCTCTTGAACCTCCGACAGATCGAAGGTTCTATCACTCGTCTTGTTCTCGAGAAATTCTTTCTCTAGAAACTTCGCACTAGCCGCAACAAAAACACGTTGTTCGGTAGGCGAATAAAAGTACTGACCAAACATTCCTTTTGGATAACCAATAAAGTATGTCTTGACCGATCGTGGGCCGAGCTTATCGTCAGGTCTCCATTTGACATAACCCTCGCAGCCCCAAACCCGAATAAAGGACAAGTTATGGACCGTTCCCTTCCATAGTTCATATGGAGTCTTGTCTACAGCTTTAGACGGACTTCGGTTAAGTATTAAAGCAGCTGACAAAAGAGCATATCCCCATAATGAGTCAGGCACAACCGTGTGACTCATCATGGATCGAACCATATCAAGCAATGTTCGATTTCTCAGTTCGGACACACCATTCAATTGTGGTGTTCCAGGTGGAGTTAACTGTAGTACTACACCACAGTCTTTAAGGTGTTGATCAAACTCATTCGAAAGATATTCGCCACCACGATCTGAACGTAGTGCTTTAATCTTTCTATCCAGCTGGTTTTCAACCTTATTCTGGAATTCTTTGAACTTGTCAAAGGACTCACTTTTATGCTTCATCAAGTAGACATAACCATATCTACTCAAATCGTCCGTGAAAGTGATAAAATACCTATAGCCATCTCTAGCGTTGATTGACATAGGTCCACACACATCAGTATGTATGAGTCCTAATAGGTCAGCAGCGCGCATTCCAACACCTTTGAAGGAAATTCGAGTCATTTTGCCTATGAGACATGATTCACACGTGCCAAAAGATTCATAGTCAATAGGGGAGATAGTCCCATTATCAATGAGCTTTTTCACGCGTTTTTAATTTATGTGTCCCATACGGCAATGCCATAGATAGGTTTGATCTTTGTCACCAACCTTTGCTTTCTTATTACTCACATGCATTATATCTGTGGTTTGATCTAAAACATATATTCCATTCATGGAAACAGCTTTACCATAAATCATATCGTTTAAAGAGAAAATACAGCTATTATCCTTTATTACAAACGAAAAATCCGTCCTTATCAAGTACGGAAACTGAAATAATGTTCTTAGATAAACTGGGTACATAGTAACAGTTATTCAGAAATAACTCAAAACCATTAGGGAGTTGGATTACATATGTTCCCACTGAAACGGCAGCAACTCTAGCTCCATTCCCCACTCGCAGATCCACATCACCCTTTGCGAGAGTTGTGATGCTTCTTAGGCCCTACAAATGATTACACAGATGAGAACCACAACCAGTATCTAGTACCCAAGTTCCGAAACTTGCATGGTTAATCTCAATCATATGAATAAAAGATGACGTACCAACATGAGTGACGCGGCCTGATTTTACGTCTTCAGCATACACGGGGCAGTTCCGCCTCCAATGCCCAGACTTGTGGCAATGGTGGCACTCCACGTATTCTTTGCTCTTTGTCTTGCCTTGTGAGCTACCGCTAGTCTCACCAGGCCCACTCTTGACCTTTCCTGGCTTTTTGAACTTTTGCTTCCCTACAGCTAGGTCAGCTTGAGCCTTGCCCTTACCCCTACCCTTGTTGTTAATCATGAGAACGTCCTGTTTCACGCTCCCACTCAATTTCAGATCACTCTCGGTCTGTATGAGAAGTGAGTGGAGCTGATGAAGACTTTTCTTCATATCTTTCATATAGTAATTTGCCCTGAAAAGGGCAAAACCATCATGAAGTAAATGGAGCACACGATCAATAATGATCTTCTCATCGATTTTACAACCAAGAGCCTCCAGCTTCTCGACATTCTCGATCATAGCAAGAATGTGTGGGCTAACCGCTTGGCCCTTCTGGAGTGTCGCTTCAAAGAAGCGACAGGTATACTCATAGCTAACGATCCTCGGAGCTTTCGAGAACTCGTTAGAGAGAGTGGTGAAAATCTTGTTTGCACCCTGGGCTATGAATCGCCTCTGCAAATTAGATTCCATTGAAAAGATGAGTACGTTCTTTATCGCACCCGCCTCCATTACGAAATCACTATAAGCAAATGATTCATTGGCTCCTGCATTCCGTAATGCCGCCTCCCAGTCCGCAAAGTTTGACCCATTGGCAGCATTCCGTAATGCCGCCTCCCAGTCCGCAAAGTCAAGTACTTGAGCTTTCCGTCAGCAATGGCAGCATTCCGTAATGCCGCCTCCCAGTCCGCAAAGTTTGACCCATCATTCTTCAGTCGCGTGGACTGATTCATGTTGTCCATAAAGATCTTTAGCCAGGACTCGCGAGCGAGTGTAGCACTTGGCATTGGGTCGTCTGTACGTCCAGCCATTTGTTATTTTAGCAGTTATATCTTTATATAACGTATTCAAGAAACTGTGAAAAGAAGAAAAAATTATGATAAGTTTCATCGTTTTAAAAATTAAGTCTTAATGCAAAAACTGTTTAATGCGATGACTCAAGCATTTATACAATTGACCTCCCTCAAAAATTATATAAATGATCCCAAGACTCAATTTCTGTAAATTGATAAGCCAACCTTTTGGCTAATTCTACCTTTAGAATTCTCGGTCGATAAATTTCTGTAAATTCTATCTTATAGTCCATTATAATCCCGAGATATTACTAGTACTATAATGTTGAGATAAAATAGGTCAACACTCACTACTTACCCAACGTAGAAGGGGTCATATTATGACTTCCGACGAAGAAGGGGTTCATAGAAGTTTTTCC
Organism: Heliosperma pusillum; assembly: GCA_022085475.1. NCBI lineage: Eukaryota > Viridiplantae > Streptophyta > Magnoliopsida > Caryophyllales > Caryophyllaceae > Heliosperma > Heliosperma pusillum. The sequence goes on along the minus strand of JAIUZE010012184.1, from coordinate 4,258 downwards.
TATAAAGACTAATCTCAATTTTCATTTTAGAGGAAGATCCCATCATCTTAAATTTAATTCATTTTAAGTGAACAAATTCTCGCATTTCGTGAATGATTTAGACTAAGGTGATGGCCCTATGAACGAGTGACATCTGTATGTCTATGATGAAAATTCAAACTATATGAAACATTTTTCATGCAATTTAGGTGGTTTGGTTTAGGCGGAATATGATGCAATTATTTAACATGTGAATGAAAAGCAAAAGAACGAAAAAATACGTAAACTATTACAACGGTCCTAGTGTGGCCTATCTACCAAAATGAACAGTAAATACAAGTTTGGAATCCATCCTTATGGACCCGAGAAGCTTGACTTTGTCTCATCTTGGTCCATGTAGCGGGAGTGAGCATCCGATCTCCGTCTCTAGTCTTCTTAAAATTACATTTAAAAATTATAAAATAAACCTATTTACATTCTAATTCCAAAACATAATTAAAAGAAAAATAAAAGGAGATTCGAGATCTCAAAATTACAACCAAACCATGTTTTCATCATTACGAAAACATGATTAACTAAAGCCACACTAGGTATTACATTTTTCAACCAATTGCAAAATACGTAAAATAAACCATTCATTCATTCAATCAAAAAAAATGCATCAACAATATAAATTAATACTACAAAACATAATTCATTAATTATGTTGATTAATTATCCAAACCACCATTCAAACCGATCAAAATTATGTGAGAATTCCTTAATTGCCCACAACAATTTTAATCTTCCATAATCCAATTTTATTTCAAACCTTTTTAAAATAATCGGGTATCATTATTGTGAACATTTTCACAATAACAAACAAACAAACATTATCTTTATAATGTCAAAAAAAAAAAAACAATTTTTTTTTCTCTACCGGACACTGTTCACGTGAACAGTACCAGTACCAAAAAAAAAAAAAATTTCTATCTTTCTTTCTAACGGTTTAATCAAAACCGAAAACAAAAAATAAAATAAAAAAAATTAAAACCAAAAAAAAAAATCTGCTGCACAGGAAAAAAACAGAATTTTTTTTTTTTTTTATAATGAACAGTAGTAGTAAAACGGACTGTTTTAAAAAAAAAACGGTTTTTGTCAATATTGCTAGATCGGTACAAAATTCAATATCTAATCGTTATTAAATATTGATTCAAACTAGATTATTCAATTTAACCTTTTAAAATGAACATCTATATCATGATTAAATCGATTATCCTTATATTCATTTAATCACAATCGCTTTGAACATCATTAAAATTGAATCATTATTAAAAAATTATCAATTTAAAACAATGAGACCGAAAACAATAGCAACAACAAAAACAAAACAATTCCATCTTATTTTAATTTAATCCTTATCAAATTAAAACAACCACAAATTTATTGTATTGAATTTTAACCTATTAAAATAACAATATCAATAAATCAACAATGGAAAAACAAAACCCTAAAAAAAAACACACGGCTTTGACAAAAAAAAAACACCCGTGACTATATTTTTTTTTTTCGGTAAAATCAAATTTTTTTTCTTCTTTTCTCAAATTTATATTTCATAAAAATGAAAAACAAATAATATAATTTTGTAGCCAAATGCTCTGATACCACTTGTGGGAAATAACTGTTTACATCCCCTTAAAATTTAGGATTATAACAAAATTATATAATATGAATTGCTAGTCATAAATATGAAAGCGATATAAAATATAGAGAAACGAATTAAACCTTTGGTCCTTAGCAAAAACGGCCTAAGAACAGATATCAAAATAGATATCCTCCTAATTGTCTCACCCAAGATAGATCGAGATATGCCCTTCTCCTTTGCTAGAAAGATCGATTCAAAGTTACTGTTAACTTTTTAGGTTTTGTGTTTAGGGTGTGATGGAGGCACAAGTTGAGAGAGTAAAAATTAGGTTAGAAATTTTTCTTCCTCTTCTCTTGTTCACGGCACTAGTAGGGTTTTTAATGAGGAGATTTAGTCTCCTCAAATAACTACCCATTGACCGGAAAAACCCGAGTGTATCTGGACACTTTTTCCGGTCATTTTAGCTTTTAATATAATGTAATACATTATAATCGTCATTAGTCAAATACCGACATTATAATACATCATTAATTATAAATATCCGTATATTTATAATTTTCCAATTAATTATAACGGTTTATTTTTAATTAGCTTACATTATATACAACAATAAATATAACATTTTATATTCAATTTACGAATTACAGTTAATTCGTCTCAACTAAATTTATTTAATCATTATTAAATAATTATATCATCATCACATTGACTAACCTTTTAGTCAAAAACACCGACTAACCTTTTAGTCATTTAATAAGGCATCAATATGATTATTTTCTCACATAATCACATCTCTCAATCACATCCTTTAGGTGTGACTTTTAGGGACCAGTTGATCACCGCCATCTGTATGACAATAACGTCAAACTTATCTAGCAAGCCAACCGTTATCGATAAACGTTAATCAACTGATTACAATACAAAGTATACCCTGTGAACCTACAGAGATTTATTTATGTTATTGCACTAACTGTGGAGGACACTGGCTCCAACAGATAGAAGGTATACTGAAATTTTGTGAGAAAGATGAAGAAATGAAGACTCCTTCTACAATTAAATCTACAAACTTGACCCGATAAGACTAAACTTGACCCATACCTCAATGAGTCGGGTTACAATCAAATTTGTCGTAGAATCTAATTCTAAACTCTAAACGGACGATTAAGAAACGATTTTGACCCAACAAACAGAAAAAAGGGATTCTCATAAAATTAAAAGCTAATAAAAAAACTAAGAAAATTTAAAATATTTTAACGAATAAAAATAAAAAAGAATAATAAAATCAACGGTTTATTAAATTACTCGTTATGGTAAAATCGAGGGTGTTACATCATGTCAGATTTATAACCGTGCAATGATCCCGAAAATGCTTAATAAAACTCCCTACGAATTATTAAAATGAAGAAACCCTAACATTTCCTATTTGAAATGTTCTGGAAGCAAATGTTTTGTTAACAACAATTGGAAAGATATTTTGGGCGAATTTTATGCTCGTAGTGATGAGTGTAACACCCGGAAATGTACCCTATTTTTCTAGTAGAAATATTTTACGAAATCTTTTCAGCAAATTTAAGTTTTAATTTATAATTTTATGTTCCGAGTCGAATTTAGAATTTCCGAGTTCGTATTTGGAATTTCCGCGAGATTCCGTGAGAATCCCGTCTTAAGGCGAGTTTGACTTTTTGGTTGACTTTTCTCCTACACAACTCACACTACTCCCTTAACCTAATATTCATTCACACAAACACATTTCACCTTTCTTCCTCCTTAAGAAATCTCAAAGCCTTCCCTCTTTGATTTCGATCTTAGAATTCGCCTAGCTCATTCGTTTCTTGTTGGAATTTACGTAAGTTCGTCTCATTCTTCTCCCCGTACCTTCCTCTATCCGTATTGAAATTAAAATCATCGTCTTTCTCGCTTTTCAAATTTCCCGTCTTTCTCAAGATGAATTTCATTCATCTTATATGATCTTTATGTAGGTGGTGACCTCCAAGATCCCGACAAAGACTATTACCTTATTGAAGAGGAGCTTGACGATTAGTAGAGACGTTTAAAGGTAACGGTGAAGGGTTACTCGATATCATTTACGTGTTTAACATGCTTTTTATGCTAGAAATCGTATTAGAATACGATTAGGAAGCCTAGAATTCATAGTATGATTAATGAATGTTGTTATATGATGATTGTTGATGATGTATATTGATTGTTGATGATTATTAGAATTGATTTATGAGAATTGAAATGGATTGAATATGCAAAGGAAGCTCACGGATGAACTGGGGTTCCTGGCCGGTCGACCGGCTGCCGGTCTGCCAACCGGCTGGGAACACATCAGTAACATCATTGAAATTTTGGGAATTTTTGTATAGGGTGCTCTGTGCCGGTCGACCGGCCGCCGGTCCACTGACCGGCCTGGACCACTTTTCTCTGTTTTCTATGATTTTTGGTTTTTGCCCTGTGTTCTGAGCCGGTCCACCGGCCGCCTCCCTCCTGACCGGCCTGGAACACGGCTGTGTTCTTTTCATATAATTTCTAAAACTCGTAATTTATAATAGTTCGCATGATCCGTGTATCGTATAATTTTACGTAACGACTTGTAATATTCATGTTTTGGATATATGATATTCTATTCGCTTGTATCACATGTTTCGTGAC
>JAIUZE010012182.1:0-10250 GCA_022085475.1 Heliosperma pusillum | reverse complement strand
GGATGATATTCCAATGCTCACTTCTGTCAAGGAGTGACTAGGAATACTTTCCAATGAAATACTTAGGAGATGGCCCGCGCATCTTAGGTATCCGGATCTATAGGGATAGATCTAAAAGGATACTAGCATTAAGTCAAGAAACTTATATTGATAAGATTCTTGATCGGTTCAACATGAAAGACTCTAAGAGAGGCTTTCTTCCTATGGGAAATGGGATCACCTTGAGCAAGTCAGAGTGCCCCACAAAACCCGAGGAGATTGAACGCATGAATTTGATCCCTTACGCATCTGCTGTTGGATCAATCATGTATGCTATGATGTGCACTCGTCCCGACGTTGCATATGCTTTGAGCATGACAAGTCGTTACCAAGCAAATCCAGGTGAGAGTCCCTGGATAGCCGTAAAGAACATCCTTAAGTACTTGAGAAGGACCAAGGATTCGTTCTTAGTGTTTGGAGGCGAGACTGAGTTACGTGTAAAGGGTTACACATATGCCAGTTTCCCAAACAATAGGATATATGAATCCCCAATCCGGCTAGTTTATATGATGAATGGAGGAGCTGTTTGCTGAAGAGTTTCAAGCACAGTCGGGTTACACAAGGCGGATTCTGACAACAGAAGCAGAGTACCGTGCAGCGTCTGAAGCTGCAAAGGAAGCTGTGTGGATTCGGCAATTTTTGGAAGGACTACCAGTAGTCCCTACTGCCAAAGATCCTATCACAATTTATTGTGATAACAGTGGGGCTATTTTTCAGGCAAAAGAGCCCAAGTCTAGTAACAAGTCTAGACATGTACTTAGGAAATATCATTTAATTAGAGATTACGTGGACAGAAAGGAAATTGACATTTGTAAGGTTGGGACAGATGACAAGATTGCTGATCCTTTAACCAAGCCTTTATCAAAGGCTAAGCATGATGGTCATGTCGTCACAATGGGATTGAGACGTGTGCCAGAATTCCTTTAGATTATGTAATATGTAATAATTGAATGTTGTATTAATTATTTCATATATGATTATGGCATTCATTGTTCGAGTTTTATTTTAAACTCTTTTATTTAGTTTGACTAAATTTAATACTTTGTTTATCCGAATAGATTGTTGGACCCTATTCAAGTGAATAGGACAAACTTAGTATTTTGTCCCTAGTCACTCAATGAGGTGACGTCTCGAAATGACTAGATTGTAAGTCGATCGATGGTTGGTTCAGCACCATTGGGTCATGGAGATGACTGGTCGTTTTACATTAGACAACTTGTATGACAACTCTGTCGTACAGTGACATTGTAGATCACCCTTAAAATCAATTTTCTGATGGCCTGGTCTGGCAGGGTCTTCTATCTTATTCCTAATAAGTCGATTCTTTGACTGGCGACCAGTCTATCTGATTCGGTGCAGATTTCCAATTGGTTTTTGTTTATGTTCTAGGGGGGGTCGTGCCGTAAAAGGAGGCCGATGGACTTCTTCTGGATCATGGTGATCTGCATCATACAGAGTAGATGGATCAACAGGAATTGTCCACCCACGTTGGGTAAAAACATCTTTAGGCCACTCGAGGAGAAGTTACTGTAAATGCGTGGCCACGCTCGGAAAGAGATCTATGGTAGATTTTCCGGTCAGACAGTTACTCTCCCTCTCGAGAAAACCACTCTAGATATTGTCAATCGCAAGTGCGACCTGAAAGACACCTTGCGTTGAGTGGGAGATGTGATAAAGAGACAAGAGAATCGATGACGCACACTTGTGTCAGACAAGTGGGAGATTGTTGGAGTAGGTGTCCTCCACAAATAGTTCGCCACATAATAAATCTTATTAAGGAATATAATTGGGATATTTATTGACTATATATATGATTAGTCAGTTGATTAACGTAAATCAATAACGGTTGGCTGACTAGAGTTTGACGTTATTGTCGTTTGACGGCGGTGATCAACTGATCCCTTTCGGTCACACCTAAAGGATGAAATCCAAATAGTAACTAATTATTTGTATACGATACAGTTAATTAGTACATTACATATATTCGATATGTACGAGAGTTAATTGTTAGAAATTGAGTTAAGAACTCAAATTCGATTAAACTTATTTTTCAATTATGCGATAATTGACTAATAAATTTATATCTTATTTTAATACGATTAAATAAGATTTAACTTAGTAATTAATCGTTAAATTACTAAATTAGTTGAGGTTTTGAGATAGAGGTAATTAGTTAATTATATTTACAAGGAGTTGTAAAATAAATTAACTAAGCATTGTGGGACCCATTATATATTGATATAATGGTAAAATATTACTTAAAATGTTAAGTACATATTATTTATTTAATTGAGTCATATAATTGTTATATGATCAAATTAACACTTAATTATACAAGATAATTAACCATATGATCAATCGTATTTGTGAGACAAATATCAAAAATCAATATGGATCAAACTAGCCATAATGGCCGGTTATATTGTAGTTACATGGTGATGATTGTTGTTCTTGTTTACACTCTTTAGTTACCAATTGAAAGTGACATAACAAGTAGAATACAATCATCACTTATACTACAACACTCCACCCTAATGCATGTGATTAAAATAAGCAAAATGAGAGCCTTGTGATGCTCATATGGACCGGCCATATTGCCTATAAAAGGGCAATATGGTTGATCATTTTATTTGTTCATTCATGCTTGTTTTCCTTACTTCTCTCAAAACTCATCTTCTCTCTAAAAACTCTCAAATACTAATATTTACTAAGTATTACTAGTGTAGTAATATAGCCATGATATTAGTAGTATAATATCTATCTTATTATGTAGTTAATAATAAGGGTAGATTATTTGGGTTCATCTTGGTGCAACTTGAAGGAGGTCTTCTAGTTTGGAGATTTCTTGTTCATCCATATTATTAGCTCAAGAACAACAAGAAGGTGTTCTTGTTTTGCCCATATTATTTCCATATCAATGTGAGGAAATTTCTTCTTTTATATAAATGTCTTTATATTTGCATGCATGTTACATAAATCATTAAATACTAAATTAACAAGTAATTTAGCTACTAATTAGAAGAGTCTAATTATGGTCTATGGACTTTCAGTATTCTCAAGAACATAAATGTCATTAATAGCAATGGCTTGGCCCAAGGCCAAGTTATTTTTGAACAAATTACAATGATTGTTTTTTATCATACAAGAAAATCGTTCAACGTCTAATATGGAAACGGATACAACGTTCTTTGACAAAGAAGGTACATACTAACAATTATTAAGATGTAACTTAAAATCATTTGCTAAAACAAGTAGGTAGATCCCCTTGAAGATGGTGGCTACCTTAGCTCCATTTCCTAATAATCTGATATCCACGTCACTCTTGCTTAGCACCTCCACATCTCTTTGCCCATGTACATGATTACTAAGGTGATAACCACAACCGGTATCCAATACCCATGTTGAGGTGGATGTATAATTTATATCAACAACATAAATCCCGGAAAACTTATTACCTACTGGAATAAAAAGTCCATCTTGGATATCTCCCAAATACTTGGGGCAATTTTGCTTCCAATGGCCCAAGTCATTACAATAATGACATTCATGATCAGTTTGGGCACTCTTTTTGGCTTTGGTTATGGTAGTCCCACTAGCCACTTCCTTTCCAATCTTGGGTTTTGGGCTCTTGCTCTTGCTACCCCTTCTTTTGAACTCTTTCTACTTAATAGTATGCACATTCTTGCTAGAGCTCCCACTAGCTTCCTTATCTCTCTTTGCTTCCTTAAGCGGTAGAGATTGAAATGCCTTTGAAATTTCGGATTTTCCTTTAAAAGGTCCACTTGTGATAGTGGTGGGCAAGATAATAGGAATGAGAGGTGTAGAAGTGGTATAGTAGCAAAATTTCCCATCTTTACCAATGTCAACGCGTAATTCCCTTTCTTGATTGTTGAAATTACTATCGTTTAAGGTGAATTTATCTTTAAATGATTAAAGCCAAGTATCAATGGTAATAGGTGCAATATCGTCAGACGATTCCACTGCGATAAATAAAATGAACTACAAAACGGAGATAAAAAGGAAATATTAAGATCTATCGTTTTATGAACTTGTAACTATTTTTAACAAGTCAAACATTTATATAATGACCTCTACTAAACTATACAAATGATTCCAAGACGCAAATTGTATATCAATTCGGGTTTATGTGAGCCAGGACTCCACGACCTTTATTAATATAATTTTGTGGGTTAACTCTTTAACCGATTCTACAATTAGAATTCTTGGTCGATGAAATACATTTATTATCATTTTTAGCCAGGAACACATGGGCCACGGACCCTAATCTTACCGTTGAGAACAACCAAATTTTGATGTAATAACAATTTATTACCCCACTTACCCAACGTAAAAAGAAAGTACCTCGGTGAGCCGAGCCTACCACCTAATGAAATTGGGATTTATGGGTTCTACTATTTGTCAAAGATAAATCTCAATTAATAAAATAGAGGTCAATTCAATTTATTATCTGAACTAAATTGATGATCTTTCGATAATTATAATTGACATGGTCGATTACTCGATTAAATGCATGTGTTGTTTATATGGCGATTTGGCATGCATGTAACATATAAATAAAATGCAACCAATAAAGTAAATTCCTAGTATGGCCTTCCTATAAATAGAAAATCAAATAATCTATTTACAAATTCGGAAACCAACTCCTTTGGTCCCTTGAACTTCATGTGCACGCCTCCCAACGACACCTTCTTTTTCGCCTTTCTGAATTGCTCCGTGTTTAGGAAACTCCGGAATTACAAATAATTACAAAATGTATAATAAAAATACAAGAATTTTCTATTATACATATGAAAAAATAAATATTACAATAAAAGTGATACGAGATCACAAAATACTACAACCGAATCAATATTCCCTTACATTACGGGTAATATCGGTTAAAACTAAGGCCATAATAAGACAAATTACATAATTCAAAATTACATAAATCCAAAAATGACATTCATTCATTTCAAAATGAAGCATAATTATATGTAAAACTCATGCAATATAATGTGCCAAATCGCCCTAATAAAACTTATATCGTATATAACCCGGTTTTATGGAAATGTGGATAATAACCAATTAAAATAACAAATCAATACTTCAATCAAATTTATGTCCAAGTTAATTACCTTAACTGATTAAGGACTAAATATTTGACAATAATTCAACTCGGTTTTATATTCTTGTTCATTTTTTATCCTTATTAACATAACATTTATGCAATAATTTCAAATTTAATTACAATGATTTATTAATTTGAAAAATAAAATTTTGAATATTCTGGAAAATTTCCAAGAACATCATCATGTCCATATATTGGTCAAATATTTTTGAATCATTTTAGAGAAAATTATAGTTGCTATTAATCGATTTTATCAAATAAAATACTTAAAACACACGTGAATAATTTTCTACTTTTAATACTTAATCGATTTTGAATAAAATAATTAATCTAATTAATTTCTACTTATACATCTGATATGTACAATATACATGCAACATATAATAATTTTCTAACACAATAAAATTTCTTTTAGCTATTTATGCTAAAATAATTACTATTTATGACCTTTTAACAACGAAAAATCAGTAATCATGAAAAATAATCCACATTTTTCTCAAATTTTACATATAATACGTAAAATATGCATGTGATTTCATACTAAAATTTCATGGTCATATTCAAAATACAACTATTTTTAGCAAAGAAAGGTTCATTTTATTCAGTAAAATGTAACTATTTAACTAAAAATCATCAAATAAAGCAATAACCATCCATAAATCATCAAAATGACCTAAAACCATTTTAGGACCAGAAGGCATATCATGCATACAAATTTCGTGACTTTATCATATAAAACACAAATTTATAGTTTTATTTAGTTACTTTAACTCGTAAAAACTTATAAAACCGATTTGCATGCAACATCCATATGCTATGAAACATATTGTTAGATTCATATACCTACTCATAAGACTCTTCTTATGATATACTAATTAACTCTTCAATTAGTTTCCAAGATCTAGTGAATGCAAACTAAATAAAACAAAGTGGAGAAAGAAAATGTTCCTCACATTGTAATTTGGACGTGTAAAGGGCACAAGAATAAGACTCCTTCTTATTCTTGTTCTTGAGCTAAATGATTTGGGATAGATTTACTTAAGCTCCAAGTGTAGGAACACTCCTCTAAGTTGCACCTAGACTATCCCACAATCACTTTCTAACTTTATGATTGGGAATCGTCCTTTCGGTGTGTGATATGTCTAGTTTTTATATGATTTTACTCCCTAATTTAGCTCGATTGTACATGATTATTATACTTTGTTTAGTATATTTAGGAGCTAATTACGTGTTCGAGGTGCATTGCTCGTTTTTGCTATGTTTTGTAGGAATCTAAGCATTTAGACGCTTTTTCCTAGCACATTAGCAAGCACCAAAGTCCAACAAGCTAATGGAAGCAAGATGGACCATGGAAGGATAGAATTGAGAATGACAAGCCAAGCATGAAGATTTGTGAAATGCATTGATATGCAAATGAGAAACCAAAAATGAAGCCCAATGCAAGGAGTCCACAACTCAACATAGGATGCTCCTTTGGATGCTCAAGGGATCCCAAAACTATGCAATTAACCGGAGAATTAAGGTGCTTAAAGGCATAGCTTATGATTCCTAAAGCATTAAATGGAGAAATTACGCAAATATAGCCGGATTAAGGAAACCCAGATCGGGGTTCCCATTCCCCGGTCGGGGTTTGGTCACTGTGAAATCTTACGTTTCAAGTGCCTCTCCCTATAAAAAGAAGAGGGACTTCGACACTTAGAGGCATCTTTTTCATATCCTTTTTCATATCTTCTCATATATTTTCAACATATTTCCCTTAGCTTAAGCACACAAATTTCTTTTAGTTTCATATTTAGTTAAACATTTGGTTATTACTTTGTTCAAACACTTGGATACATTTTAAGTTGTAATTCCATCTTTCCATTCAAGCATTTCGGTTATTTGTTCTTCATTTCCGAGTTATACTTCTCGATTGCGATAATTCTAATTGTAGTTTTATGTTAGTATTCACTTTCGTCATTTACTTTATAAGTAATTTAGTTAATCGTAGAACTAGTAAATCAAGATTTCATTGTTATTTACATTAGAATTATTAGTAGCAATTTCATTTCCTTAGTATAGCACATCCTATTAAAAAGTTGTTTTCTTTTGTAATCTCATATTCACTATGCTTATTATATCAAATACTATTAGTTTAAACATTAACATGAGTGAGTAGATTCATTTTTCTATGGATTAAGGAAGCCATGCATAATTAGTATGTGACAACCCTCGCGAATGCGGAAATAAAACATAACAAGCATGCGATTTATATAGCGAAAAATCCGGTGTTTTAAAAACTTTTTACATGCCAAGATAGATATACGAGGAATGTCAAATAAATACAAACTAATATAGAATATACTACAAGAGACGAAGTCTATCAAAATGTAACACCCGCAAATGTACCCTATTTTTATATTAAAAATATTATACGGATACTTTTCAGCGAAATTTAGTTTTAGTCTAGAATTTAATTTCCCATGTCTAGTTTAGAAAATCCGAGTTCGTTTTTGGACTTTACTCGAAATTCCGTGTGAGTTACGCCTTAAGGCGCTTTTGGGCTATTTCCCCCATATTTCTACACTCACCCTTATAAACCCTATCTCCCTCATATACTCCTCTTAACCCTAAATTACATCATATTCAACATCTCCTTCTTCCTCACAAAGTAACCACCAAAACTTAAGTTCCATACTTGCTTAATCTCAAAATCGTCACTACTCCTTCGTTACTCGCTCAAATTCACTAAAGTTCGTCTTATTCCTTCCCTCTCATCGTCCTCTATCTTAATTGGTAATAAAATTACCGTCTTTCTCACTTTTCAATTTATCCGTCTTTCTCAAAGGTGAATTATATTCATCTTTTATTATCTAATTATAGGTGGAGACTTTCTAGACCCCGACAAAGATTACTATCTAGTGGAGGAAGACTTAGAAATCGATTAAAGACGCATAAAGGTAACGGTGAAGGGTTACTCGATATCATTTACGTGTTTTAATGTGTTTTCTATGCTAGAAATCGTTTTTAGAATAAGGTTAGTAATCATAGGAATTGTGTTGTTGATGATGGTTGTTGTTAGTTGATAGTTGATATGAGAATTGATGGTTTGTGATGATAAATGATGATTCTTGTATGTTGACGACAAGTCGGAGAATGAAGGAATGCGTGCCTGAGACCAGGACGCTGGCAGCGTCGTGTGAACGCTGGCAGCGTCGTGTGAACTCTGGCAGCGTCGTGTGAACGCTGGCAGCGTTCTCTGGCGCTGGCAGCGTTTCATGCTGCCAGTTTTTCCCTTGGTTGAGCGCCTTGACTTTCTTAGACCCTTTGAATTCTAGTCCCGCCTTGACTTTCCTTGACCCTTTGGACTTGGTGTTCTTGCATTGATGATTTGTCTGTAGCCCACTCCAATTGTCGGGTTTGGGTCTCGGGTTTGACTTTGACTTTTGTTGACTTCCGGGTTTGACTCTAAAACTTGACTTTAAATATTAATGTTTCGAATATATGATATTCCATTCGCTTGTATCGCATGTTTTGTGACGGTTTTTGATATGTCCCACTTTGAGTCGATTTTACAAATGTTACGGTTTGAGCGATAATTTTCTATGTGCTTTGTAATCTCATTCCCTTGGCTACCTCCACGTTCGTAAGGCTGGAATGTCGTAACGGGCAGTGTATCCATACTGCTTGATTGCATGTGTTAGTGGGCATATGACGACGTTGGAAGGAGACGAACGCTTTGTGTTGATCGACCCGGCCGTCAAATGTTGTATACTTGCGAGGTGGTGTCATTGCATGTAGCGTACCGCTTGTTATGAGGCTTGTGCTCTTTTCCGCCTCTTTCGTGAAGGTTGACCGAATTTGGGGTACTCGGCGTCTATGATTGACCGCGTCTTGGATGCGAAATCGGAAAATGTGATTCCGGGAGTCTGGCCAGATTTAGACTAGGACCATATTATTATCGTCGTTCTACCAGGAGGAAATTAGTCTACATATACGAAATGTAGCATCGTGTATGCGTTCAGGGCAATGTTTTATCCCGTGGATGCCTTTTAATCATACTTGCATGGACACGGTGCTAGTGCGTGTCATTTACCGTGAGAAATGTTGTCAACGTATTGTACGTTTGAATGGATGATTATATGATTGATTATTTGTGATCTTTGGATGACTTGGCATGGTTTGGTTGTCGAGTCTCAATCTTATCAAACTTATGCCGCTAACGGTGAGATTCAAGCCCTAGTGAGTGTATGGTTGCCTAAGAGTGTCATCCCCGAGTCTTTGTATAATATGATGGTTACGGCTTTGTACTTCATGTATCGATATCCTTCTATATTGAATTGCCTATTTATTCTTCTCGTATTTCACATGTATATCTATATATGCATGCTTCTACTTTTGTATTTCCGTTTATGTACGTTTAATGTGATATGGCTGGGAGAACCCGGAGTTACTCCCCACTGACTGTGGCGTTCATGTTTTTCATGGATGAACATGTTGCTTGATTGGATGGCTTTTTGGTTGTGGTATTTTGGGTTCGGGTGTGAGCTAGCGGGCGTTGGCCTTCATGAGTCACCTCTAGACGTTGTTTAGCTAGTTGCTAATAACTTTGATGTTGGATAGCATTTTGAGAGACTACGTCTCTTGTAGTATATTATACTTTGGTTTGTAATTATTGACATTCCTCGTACTTTCTATTTGCATGTAAAAAGTTTTAAAAAACACCGTATTTTCCGCTATATAAATCACATGCTTGGTATGTTTTATTTTCGCATTTGCGAGGGTTGTCACAGTTGGTATCAGAGCTTAAACGCTCCCGATGCACACATGTATACCCTAAACTTAAATTACTTGACCTTGAAATAATAAATGAGAGATGGGTAGAAATTAAGGACTTTACTTGGTAGTGTTTGGTGTACTTGATGTATGTTAGGTTCTAACTTGTTTGTTGATTGTGTTGAGTGATGTTATGTTTGTTTATATCTACCGTCTTGAGGTGGATCATGTTTTACCTAGAAGAAGTATCCTCTACCGAAGATTGAAGAATGACAAGCCTAATTGAAGTGTATTTCTTCCTCATCGATGATTTCTCTCGTCCTTAATG
>JAIUZE010012181.1:0-51626 GCA_022085475.1 Heliosperma pusillum | reverse complement strand
TAACGGTGAGATGTAAGCCCTAGTGAGTGTATTCGATTGCCTAAGAGTGTCTTTCCCGAGTCTTTGAATAGCATGATGGTTCGGATTGGATTTCCATATGATCTTATCATTATATCTAGTACTGCCTATCTATTCTTATCGCAACTCACATGTATATACATATATGCATGATTTACTTTTGTATTTCCTTATATGTACGTTTGATGTGATATGGCTGGGAGAACCCGGAGTTACTCCCCACTGACTGTGGCGTTCATGTTTTTCATGAATGAACAGGTTGCTTGCAATGGATGGCTTTTTGCTTTGACTATTTTGGGTTCGGGTGTGAGCTAGCGGGCGTTGTCCCTGGAAGATTAACCTCTAGTCGTTAATTAGCTAGTTTGCTAAACACTTGTTCTTTGTTAACATTTTGAGAGACTCCGTCTCTTTGTTATATTCCGTACTTAGTTGTAATATTTTGACACTCCTCGTTTTATCTATCTTGCATGTATAGAAGTTTTTAAAATACCGTATTTCAGACTAGACGGGGTAATTTCATCTTGAACTATGATAGATGGGGTAAATCCGACTAGGCGGGGTAATTTCATCATGCTTGTATGTTTTATATTTCCGCATTCGCGAGGGTTGTCACAATGATAATATGTTGAATTTATTGTGATCATCACATGACTTGACTTGGTTTGTCTGTCGAGTCTCAATCTTATCAATCTTATACCGCTAACGGTGAGATGCAAGCCCTAGTGAGCGTATTCGGTTGCCTAAGAGTGTCTTCCCCGAGTCTTTGAATAACATGATGGGTTCGGATTTGATTTCCACATGATTTTATCATTATATATTGGTTTGCCTATCTATTCTTATCGTAACTCACATGTATATCTATATATGCATGATTTTACTTTTGTATTTCCTTATATGTACGTTTAATGTGATATGGCTGGGAGAACCCGGAGTTACTCCCCACTGATTGTGGCGTTCATGTTTTTTATGAATGAACAGGTTGCTTGCATGGATGGCTTTTTGCTTATGCTATTTTGGGTTCGGGTGTGAGCTAGCGGGCGTTGTCCCTGGAAGTTTTCACCTCTAGACGATATTAGCTAGTTTTGCTAAACACTTGTTCTTTGCTAACATTTTAAGAGACCCCGTCTCTTTGTTGTATTTCCGTACTTAGTTTGTAATATTTTGACACTCCTCGTCTTATTTAACTTGCATGTATAAAAGTTTTTAAAACTACCTATTTCCGCAATATAATTCACATGCTTGTATGTTTTATATTCCCGCATTCGCGAGGGTTGTCACAACACCCCACCCATGTGGGGTGTGTGTGACCGGTTTTCACAAGCCACAAGAGGGCTTGTTTTTTCCTCTTATTTATACTACACACTATCTCATATAATTTATTTATGCAAAATCTCTACTTCTCTCTAACCTCTCACTAAACTTGAGAAGTTTACATAATACTTAGAGTTCATATTCTCTAATAATATACTAGTGTAGTATTTTGTAGAGATTAAGGGTAGTCTTGGGTGCAACTAATTGGAGAGTTTCTAATTTGAAACTTGGAAGATAATCCTTCTTATTTAAGCTCAAGAACAATATTTGGAAGGTGTCCAAATATTGTGCCCATATTTTGTTTATATTCAATGTAAGGAAAATGTTTCTTCTTATCTTTGTCTTATTTTGTTATGCATGCATAAGATCTAAATAGTTTAAGAGTAAACTATTCATAATATGATATTAGAAATGTCTAATATTGAGTTTAAGAAACTTACAAGCGGTATCAAGAGCCAAGGTTGTTGCATGCATAATCGATTTTTAGTTTTTTCGAGTTATTGTAACTTAAAGAAAGCTAGTAATTTGTGTTTTATAAGATAAAATCACAAAGTTATTTGCATGTCAATATATTCTGGTCCTAATATGATTTTAGGTCATTTTGATGATTTATGGAAATTTATAGTGCTCAAATATGATTTTTAGTATTTTTATTATATTTTAATGAGTAAAATGATGTTTAAAATGCTAAAAAATAGTTAGACTTATCTTCTGACCTTTGAATCTGACCATGAAATTTTAGTATGTTGTCACATGCATGTTTTCCTGTCAGACTGGAAAATTTCAGACTGATGTGATTTGTCTATCATGATTTTTGAATTTTTAATGTAAAAATGGCATAAATAGTGACTAATTTAGCAAATATAGCTAAAATAAATTTCATGTAAAGAGAAAATTGTTCCTGACTGCATAAATGTCCCACGTTTCAGATCTAAAGTTGAAAATTTAATATGATTAATTTTTGCATGCTTTATGTATTTTATTTGATAAAACCGATAAAGCGCAACCATTTTTCTCAAAACCGATTCGAAATTTTTAAAGCATGATTTTTGACATTATGAGTGTCATGGAAATGTTCCAAAATGTTCAAGAATTTTAAATTCAAAATTTGAAATTATTGTAATTAAATTTGAATTTATTTGATTAAAATATGATTTTAAAAGTCTAATTATGAGCAATTAAATAACAACAAGTTGAATTATTGTCAAAAATCTAGTAATGACTAATCTTTGAGGCCTAAATTAGTTGGGATAATTAACTTGGACTTAAATATGATTTAAGTATTGTTTTGTGATTTTAAAGTGTTATTATCACGAATTTCCGTAAAACCGGGTTATATTCGATATAAACCGTTAATTAGAGCGATTTGGCATTTAACATGAGCATGTTTTATACATATTATAATGCTGCATTTTTATTTATGAATGTCATATTTTCAATTTATGAATGTCATATTTTGGTTTATGTAATTTGGAATTATGTAATTTTTCCTTGTATGGCCTTAGTTTTAATCGATATTGCCCGAAATGT
The DNA here is from genome assembly GCA_022085475.1 of Heliosperma pusillum. Taxonomy (NCBI): domain Eukaryota; kingdom Viridiplantae; phylum Streptophyta; class Magnoliopsida; order Caryophyllales; family Caryophyllaceae; genus Heliosperma; species Heliosperma pusillum. The sequence goes on along the minus strand of JAIUZE010012181.1, from coordinate 48,767 downwards.
AAGGGAATATTGATTCGGTTATAATTTAATGTGATCTCAAATCACTTTTATTGTATTATTTTATTTTACAAATGTATAATAGGAAATTATTGTAATTTTATTATATATTTTGTAACTAATTGTAAAACCGGAGTTTCCCAAAGACGGTGCCATTCGGAAAGGAGTTCCGAGAGAGACGGTGACCTTGGGAGGCGTGCTTATGAAGTTCAAGGGACCAAAGGAGTTGGTTTCCGAATTTGTAATAGAATATATGATTTTCTATTCTAGGAAAGGCCATACTAGGAGTTTTTATTTTTATGCTTGCATTTTATTTAATATGTTTGCATGCATTGCCAAATCGCCATAACATGACATGCATATTTTATCGAGTATTCGACCGTGTCAATTAAAATAATCGTTAATTCATCGATTTAGTTCACTTTAACATGATAGATTATAAATTGACATGACCTCTCATAATAAATAATTGAGATCAAGCCTTACCAAATGTAGAACCCATGAATCCCAATTTCGCAAGGAAGTAGGCTCGGCTCACCGGGGTGCTAAACTTGTTACGTTGGGTAAGTGGGGTAATAAATGTTATTATTTCGAAATTTGGATTGAGCTCAACGGAAGTATTCGCGACCGTAGCCGCATGTGTTCCGGGCTTAAGATAAATATTAAAGTAATATTATCGACCGAGAGTTCTAATGTAGAATCGATTAAAGAGTTAATCCACCGAATTGTGTTAATAAGGGATGAATCGGCTTACCGTGCCCTAGTTGATATGAATTTGGATCTCGGAATCATTTATTATAGTTGTGTAAAGGTCACTATTTAAATGTTAAAACTTGTTTAAAATGTTTACAAGTATTTAAAATGATAAATGTTAACATTTCCTTTATGTCTTTAAAATTTGTAGTTAATATTGTTCATTCGCAATGGCAAATGCTAATTCATCCACCACCACCGATGCTCCAATTCTCACAAATGTCTCATGGCTTCGATCCTTCATGGATTGATGCAAGTTAGAAAAGAATGGCGCTAATTTTACCAATTGGGATATGCAACTCCGCTTGGCCACGGCGGGTGACGACAGGTTTCGTTACCTTGCCAAGGCCTCTCCCACCGCACCTAATGAAAGTTCAACCGCCACGCAAGGCGAGCCTATGAAGCTAGCCACAAAGAGTCCGCCGCGATCAAAAACGTTTTGATTTTCTCGTTGGAGGCCGATCTTTAAGGGAGTGCCATAAGATGAGCACGGCCTATGAGATCTATGCCAAGCTTGTGACCATGTTTTTTCACAAGCTCCTAGGATCTTACAATATAAGACGGCTTCCACATTATTCAACATGAACCTAAAAGAGGACCAAAAGTTAGCCCTCATATACTCAAAGTGATTGAGCATGTTGAGACTCTTAAATTCCAAGGGGTGACCATTCCCGAACAACTCGTTATCGACCGAGTCTAACATTCCTTTGGGAAAATCAAAGCATATATGAAGTTTAGGGTAAACTACAATATGCATAAAAAACCTCTTTTCATGAAATACACAAGATGCTCGTGCAAGCCGAGAGAGACATGGGCTAAATGTTAGCAAATCCAAGAATATGTTCCATATTAAAAGGAGCAAAGGGAAGTTCTAGAAATGTGATAGTAAAGGGAAAAAGCCCTCAACCTTCAAAGGAAAGGGAAAAGCTATTGAGAATAGCTCACCCAAACCTAAAAAAAGGGTGCCTCAACCGAGGACAAGTGTCATTATTGTAATGACATAGGGCATTGGAAGGGAAATTGCACTAAATATCTAGGAGATATCAAAACTGGAAAGATGTTTCAGTTGGTAATTTATCCCTATCATTTATGTTATGATCTCAACTTTGGTATATAGATACAAGTTGTGACTCTTACCCTATTTAATTGTAATTAGGGCATCCTAGCAAGGATAAAGGCAAAGACAAGCAAGCCTAAGAAAGTTCTTCAAGGGAAGCTAAGGTAGCTACCCATGATTGAAGACCTATGGAAGCTTGGTCTCATTTTGAATTATCAAAATTTTGGGATGTATTTTGAGACATTGTTTTTAGAATTTTTATAATTTCCTTATTTGACATGGAAATTTGTTCAATTCCTTTTATTGACATTGGTTGTAATTGGATTTAGTGACTTGGTTCTCAACCCAAATCATTCGGTTTGTTGAAACTTTTTAGTTCTAAAAACTTGTCATCATACTATACTTGCACAAATAACATAAATTGTATCGACTCAAATTGATCATATTAGTATTATGATGATTGGATCATTATAATAAAAGTTTAAGAATTCGATTCTCACTTTGAAAGATCAATTGCTAAGTCAAATTTGAGTTATTGAACTCAAAGTAGGGAGTCTACCAAACCAATTGGTCACACCACTTGTAAATATTGTAATTGACATGAATATGAGTACACCTCTTTAGCTCTTATAGAACTAGTCTATGTTGAAGCTAACATTCGATGTCTTTACAAAGAAGTATTTAGTAGATCACTTAAGGTCATGTTGTGATACTTCTACCTCCCTCACGAGTATGAGTACAAAATTGTTTGTGGCTCATAAGGCTTATTTTAAAGAAAATAGTTGTATTTTTCTAAAGATAGAGTGAGAGAAAATAAGCCACAACGAAAAACTAGTTAGGAAATAGTGAGAAAACCAAAAGAAAATGTTCTTAGGTTAGACTCAAGACTAGTGAGGAGACCAAAAGAAAGCGTTCTTAGGTGAATCCTTAGACTAGTGACTAGACCAAAAGAAAATGTTCTAGAAATAATAAGATTATGATCTATGAAGTGGAAGTACCTAAAAATTTTAAAAAAATTTGATTTTCTAACATAAGAGACTTATAAAACTAGATGGAATCTATGCAAAGAAAATGTTTTATTTGGAGTTGTCCAATTGTAGTTGCATAGATAGACATGTAGATGTCTTCAAAAGCTAAGTTAATGCGTAAGCATGCTTAGATCCAAATCATCAATAAAATACCTCATATTAAGTGTGTACAAGATACACAACAAAACCACATGTCCAAATAGGGATTTGGAATAGGATGTGTACATGACACAAACCTAAGATGTAGAGGCTATGATGATCTTTTCTATTATGAGATATAAGAAGTTTTTCACTCGAATTGTCGAAATATCATGTATAGACAGGAAGTTAAGTGGGAGCTAAAGTTATCACGTAAAGACATGAAGTTCAGTGGGAGAAATTGTTTTCCACGTGAATGACGTATCACTCATTGTGACTAACGTATTCGTGTTACCTTTTTGAAAGGAATGGTTGGTTATTAATGTTGGATGAAAAAGGGCAACATGTATACTAAAATCAAAGTCTATTGTGGAATAGAAGATTTTAGCTTGGCATTCAAAAGGTATCTTATATTGATAAGATCCTTAATCTCTTCAACAAGTTAAATAGGTTGTTTATGTGGATAAAAGTGGGATCACTATGAAAGGGTCATAGTCACCCACTGAACCTAAGAGTTGTTGATCACATGAGTCCAATCATGTATGCCATTACATACACGTACCTAAATAAATTGTATGTTGTGAGCATGACAAGCCAAAAGCAAATCAATCCATATGAGAGTCATTGGATAGCCTACAAGAACATCCGTAGAGTTCTCGAGGAGAACTAGGGATACACTCTTATGTTGGTAGAGAAAATTTGATAATGTGGTAAAGGTTACACAAACCCAAATTTCCAAAATTATAAGGATTTATCCGAATCCTAGGCGTACCTTTGTTATATTAAGAAGCGAATAACTAAATGGGTGATTGAAGAGTCAATCATTATAAATTCTACAAATAGAGATCTAGTACATTATGATGAGGATAAGGTGGTTTAAAAGGAACTAATGGTAGATCCTTTCACCTAAATACCTATCAGTTATCATGATAACAAGTAGGAGTATCTTTTAAGTTAAAGAGGCCAACAATAGATAGAGATCTAGACATGTACATAGATGAATTCATGTTATTAGGAATAACGTTGGATGGAAGGAAAAAGAAATTCACAAGGTTGGAATAAATGAATATATGGTATATTCACTACCCAAGCCTTTATTGCATTTCTTAAGATCGTCATGAATTGTCATGGACAAAATATACTTTAGATTATATGATATGAAGCAATAACATTGTGTTGATTGTTCATATATGATGATCACATTTATCGTTTGAGTTTCATAAACTCGGTTTTGTGCTTTGTTATATCTAAATGGATTGTAGAGACAATTTTGGACTCCATTAAAATGGCCTAAAACTGTTCGCCTACTAGTATTATAGACTGATCTTATCAAAGTCACTCTGAAGTTGTGCCACCTTAGGCGAACAGTCTTTAGTTAAAGAATCGACTCAAAAGAATACTAGTAGCTCTTGCCACGACCAGGCTACAAGAATTGCAAGAATTCTATAAGCGGTCACTGCCCGACAGATTGTCCCTTACACTCTGTCTATGTGATCGATTGGTCATCCCTTATGACCCTATGACACTTGAACTTGCCATCAATCGCACCACAAACTAGTCACTTCGAGATGTCACCTCATATAAGTGACTAGGGCCTATGCTATGTTAATCCAGTCCATTTTAATGGAGTCCAAAATTGTCTCTACAATCCATTTGGATATAACAAAGCACAAAACCGAGTTTATGAAACTCAAACGACAAATGTGATCATCATATATGAACAATCAACACAATGTTATTGCTTCATATCCTATAATCTAAAGTATATTTTGTCCATGACAATTCATGACGATCTTAAGAAATGCAATAAAGGCTTGGGTAGTGAATATACCATATATTCATTTATTCCAACCTTGTGAATTGCTTTTTCCTTCCATCCAACGTTATTCCTAATAACATGAATTCATCTATGTACATGTCTAGATCTCTATCTAGTGTTGGGCTCTTTAACTTAAAAGATACTCCCACTTGTTATCATGATAACTGATAGGTATTTAGGTGAAAGGATCTACCATTAGTTCCTTTTAAACCACCTTATCCTCATCATAATGTACTAGATGTCTATTTGTAGAATTTATAATGATTGACTCATCAATCACCCTTTTAGTTATTCGCTTCTTAATATAACAAAGGTACGCCTTGGATTCGGATAAATCCTTATAATTTTGGAAATTTGGGTTTGTGTAACCTTTACCACATTATCAAATTTTCTCTACCAACATAAGAGTGTATCCCTAGTTCTCCACAAGAACTCTACGGATGTTCTCGTAGGCTATCCAATGACTCTAATGTGGATTGTTTTGTTTTAGGCTTGTCATGCTCCCAGCATACAATTCATTTAGGTATGTGCATGTAATGGCATACATGATCGATCTCATGTGATCAACAATTCTTAGGTTAAGTGGATGACTATGACCCTTTCATAGTGATCCCACTTTTATCAACATAAACAACCTATTTAACTTGTTGAATAGATTAAGGATCTTATCGATATAAGATACCTTTAAAATGCCAAGCTAAAATCTTCTATTCCACAATAGATTTTGATTTTAGTATACATGTTGCCCTCTTTCATCCAACATTAAAATCCAATCACTCCTTTCAAAAAGGTAATATGAATATGTCACTCTTAATGAGTGAAACGTCATTCACGTGGAAAAAATTTCTCCCACTGAACTTCATGTCTTTACATGATAACTTAAACTCCCACTTAACTTCATGTCTATACATGACTTTAACTCCCACTGAATTTCATGTCTATACATGACTTTTCGACAATTCGAGTGAAACCCTTCTTATAACTTATAATAGAAAAGATCATCACAACCTCTAGGTAGATACATACAATAGGCTTGTGTCATGTACACATCCTATTCCAAATCCCTATTTGGACATGTGGTTTTGATGTGTATCTTGTACACACCTATTATGAGGTATTTCATTGATGATTTGGATCTAAGCATAGTTACGCATTAACTTGGCTTTTGTAGACATCTACATGTCTATCCATGCAACTACAATTGGACAACTCCAAATAAAACATTTTCGTTTCATAGATTCCATATAGTTTCATAAGTCTGTTTTAGAAAATCGAAATTCAAAATTTCTAGGTACTTCACTGATCATAATCTTATTATATCAAGAACAATTTCTTTTGGTCTCATCACTAGTCTAAGGATTCACCTAAGAACGCTTTCTTTTGGTCTCCTCACTAGTCTTGAGTCTAACCTAAGAACATTTTCTTTTGGTTTCCTCACTAGTTCCTAACTAGGTTTTCGTTGGGGCTTATTTTCTCCCACTCTATCTTTAGAAAAATACAACTATTTTCTTTAAAGATAGCCTTATGAGCCACAAATAATTTTGTACTCATACTCGTGAGGGAGGTAGAAGTATCACAACATGACCTTAAGTGATCTACTAAAGACTTCATTGTAAAGACATCGAATCTTAGCTTTGAGATAGACTAGTTCTATAAGCTAAAGAGGTGTACTCATATTCATGTCAATTACAATCTTTATAAGTGGTGTGGCCAATTTGTTTGGTAGACTCCCTACTTTGAGTTCAGTAACTCAATTTGACTTAACAATTGATATTTCAAAATGAGAATCGAATTCTTAGCTTTTGAACTTATTACAATGATCCAATCATCATAATACTAACACGATCAATTTGAGTCGATACAATTTATGTTATTAGTGCAAGCAGAGTATGATGACAAGTTCTTAGAACTAAAAAGTTTCAACAAATCGAGTGACTTGGGTTGAAAACCAAGTCACTAAATCCAATTACAACCAATGTCAATAAAAGGAATTCAAGAAATTTCCATGTCAAACAAGGAAATTATAAAAGTTTTAAAAACAATGTCTCAAAATACATCCCAAAATTTTGACAATTCTAAATAAGACCAAGCTTCCATAGGTCTTCAATCATGGGTAGCTACCTTAGCTTCCCTTGAAGAGCCTTCTTAAGCTTGCTTGTCCTTGCCTTTATCCTTGCTAGGATGCCCTAATTACAATTAAATAGGGTAAGAATCACAACTCGTATCTATATACCAAAGTTGAGATCATAACATAAACGATAGGGATAAATATTTACCTACAGGAACAACCTTTCCAGTTTTAAGATCTCCAAGATACTTATAGCAATTCCTCTTTTATGCCCTATGCCGTTACAATAATGGCATTTTCATCATTTGAGGCACCCTTCTTGGGCATGGGAGAGCTATTCGTAATAGCTTTACCCCTTTCCCTTGAAGGTGGAGGGCTTCTTCCCTTTACTACCACTTTACTAGAACTTCCCCTTGCTCCTTATATTAATATGGAGCACATCCTTGGAAGTGCTAACATTTAGCCCATGTCTCTCTCGGCTTGCACGAGCATCTTGTGCATTTCATTAAGAGAGTTTTCTCATGTTATGCATATTGTAGTTTACCCTAAACTTCACATATGCTTTGATTTTCCCCAAGGAATGTTAGACTCGGTCGATAACGAGTTGTTCGGGAATGGTCACCCTTTGCAATTTAAGAGTCTCAACATGCTCAATTAATTTGAGTACATGAGGGCTAACTTTTGGTCCTCTTTAAGGTTCATGTTGAATAATGTGGAAGTCGTCTCATATTGTAAGATACTAGGAGCTTGTGGAAAAAAAAAGATGGTCACAAGCTTGGCATAGATCTCATAGGCCGTGCTCATCTTATGACACTCCCTTGAAGATCGGCCTCCAACGAGAAGATTAAAACATTTTTGATCGCGGCGGACTCTTTGTGGCTAGCCTCATAGGCTCGCCTTGCGTGGCGGTTGACCTTTCATTAGGTGTGGTGGGAGAGGCCTTGGCAAGGTAACGAAACCTGTCGTCACCCGTCGTGGCCAAGCGGAGTTGCATAACCCAATCGGTAAAAATAGTGCCATTCTTTTCTAACTTGCATCGATCCATGAAGGATCAAAGGCATGAGACATTCGTGAGAGTTGGAGTATAGGTGGTGGTGGAAAATATAGCATTTGACATTGCGAATAAACAATTATGACTACAAATTTAAAGACATAAAGGAAGTGTTAACATTTATCGAATTAAATACTTGTAAACATTTTAAACAAGTTTTAACATTTAAATAATGACCTCTACCCAACTATTATAAATGATTTCAAGATCCAAATTCATATCAACTTGGACACGGTAAGCCGATTCATCCCTCATTAACATAATTCGGTGGATTAACTCTTTAATCGATTCTACATTAGAACTCTCGGTCGACAATATTACTTTAATATTTATCTTAAGCCCGGAAGACATGCGGCTACGGTCGCGAATACTTCCGTTGAGCTCAATCCAAATTTCGAAATAATAACATTTATTACCCCACTTACCCAACGTAACAAGTTTTGCACCCCGGTGAGCCGAGCCTATTTCCTTGCGAAATTGGGATTCATGGGTTCTAGATTTGGTAAGGCTTGATCTCAATTATTTATTATGAGAGGTCATGTCAATTTATTATCTATCATGTTAAAGTGAACTAAATCGATGAATTAACGATAATTTTAATTGACACGGTCGAATACTCGATAAAATATGCATGTCATGTTATGGCGATTTGGCAATGCATGCAAACATATTAAATAAAATGCAAGCATAAAAATAAAACTCCTAGTATGGCCTTTCCTAGAATAGAAAATCATATAATCTATTACAAGTTCGGAAACCAACTCCTTTGGTCCCTTGAACTTCATAAGCACGCCTCCAAAGGTCACCGTCTCTCTCGGAACTTCTTTCCAAATGGCACCGTCTTTGGGAAACTGCGGTTTTACAGTTAGTTACAAAATATATAATAAAATTACAATAATTTCCTATTATACATTTGTAAAATAAAATCATACAATAAAAGTGATACGAGATCACATTAAATTACAACCGAATCAATATTCCCTTACATTTCGGGTAATATCGATTAAAACTAAGGCCATACTAAGATAAAATTACATAATTCCTAATTACATAAACCAAAATATAACATTCATAAATTGAAAATATGACATTCATAAATAAAAATGCAGCATTATAATATGTATAAAACATGCTCATGTTAAATCCCAAATCGCTCTAATTAACGGTTTATATCGAATATTAACCCGGTTTTACGGAAATGTTTGATAATAACGCTTTAAAATCACCAAACAATACTTAAATCATATTTAAGTCCAAGTTAATTATCCCAACTCATTTAGGCCTCAAAAAGTAGTCATTACTCAATTTTTGTCAATAATTCAACTTGTTGTTATTTAATTGCTCATAATTAGACTTTTAAAATCATACTTTAATCAAATAAATTCAAATTTAATTACAATAATTTCAAAATTTGAATTTTCAATTTTTGTACATTCTGGAACATTTCCATGACACTCATAATGTAAAAAATTATGGTTAAAAATTTCGAATCGGTTTTTGAGAAAAATGGTTGCGCTTTATCGGTTTTATCAAATAAAATACATAAAGCATTCAAAAATTAATCATATTAAATTTTAAACTTTAAATCTAAAATGTGGGACATTTAAGCAACTAGGAACAATTTTCTCTTGACATGAAAATTATTTTAGCTTTATTTGCTAAATTAGTCACTATTTATGCCATTTTTACTTTAAAAATTCATATATCATGCAAGACAAATCACATCAGTGTCAAATTTTCCAGTCTGACAGAAAAACATGCATGTGACAACATACTAAAATTTCATGGGTATATTCGAAGCGGAATCATTTTTAACCATTTGACGTTTATTTATTTCATTTTATCATATAAAAATCATAAATCACACGAAATAAGTCCAATTCACACTAAATTTTACATACAGTACCTAAAATGCATGTGTGACATTGTGTAAACATTTCAAGGTCAGAAGATGATTCTAACTATTTTTAGCATTTTAAACATCATTTTACTCATTAAAATGTAATAAAAACTCTAAAAATCATATTTGAGCACTATAAATTTCCATAAATCATCAAAATGACCTAAAATCATATTAGGACCAGAATATTTTGACATGCAAATAACTTTGTGATTTTATCTTATAAAACACAAATTACTAGTTTTCTTTAAGTTTTAAGTTACCATAACTCGAAAAAACTAAAAAATCGATTAGGCATGCAACAACCAAGGCTCTCATACCGCTTGAAAGTTTCTTAAACTCAATATTAGACACTTCTAATATCATAATACATTTATTTTACTCTTAAACTAAATAGATCTTATGCATGCATAACAAAATTAGACAAAGATAAGAAGAAACATTTTCCTTACATTGAATATAAACAAAATGGGCACAATATTTGGACACCTTCCAAATCTTGTTCTTGAGCTTAAATAAGAAGGATGATCTTCCAAGTTTCAAATTAGAAACTCTCCAATTAGTTGCACCCAAGATTACCCTTAATCTCTACAAAGTACTACACTAGTATTAAATTGTAGAAGCCCTTATTATGAACTAATAGATATATTACTACCCTTAGTAATGATATTATTAGTGTAGGAACACAAGAAGAATTTCTTTAATTTCTTTTAGTGAGAGATAGAGATTTTGTAGAAAGATAAGCATCCATGCAAAATATGAGATGTTATGGTATATATTAAGAGGGAAAAACAAGCCCTCTTTTGGTTTGTTAAAACCGGTCACACACACCCCACATGGGTGGGGTGTTGTCACTTCCAATTGTTCTTAACAATGTAAAAAGGTTGAGTGTTGGTAATAGTTTTGGGTATGATTATGTCTAATTCCTAATTAGAATAATACACAAAAATAATCACCCTGTTGTACACTACCAAAACCGGTGCACCCTTGTAATATGGGTGTCCATTTTATTTTTGCAATTTGTCATTTGTCACAAGTGTGACATGTGACATGTAACATGTAATTTTCTTTATAAATGTGCATTTAACCAATTTAAATGCAATTTCATAACAAATAAATTAGACTTAACATTTTAAGTCACATTTTATAATAACATGTAAATAAAATGCGTCATCTCATATTTGGTTAATATAATCTACAACAGTTTGTAATTATAATCGACCAATTTCACTTATCTAAAATGTTTCATAAACATAATGCATTCTTAGTAATATAACAATTAAATTACCAAAATGAATCTTATTTAATCATATTACAATAAGATATATTTCTCACTTACAATTTAAACTTGGTTCAATTTAAGGGATTAATTAATCTGTATCGCTATACAATTAATTAATGTACATGATTAGGGGATTTTCCTTTAGGTGTGACCTCAAGGGATCAACTGATCACCACCGTCCTACGACAGTAACGTCAAACTCAATTGAGCCAATCATTACCGATATATGTTGACCAGTTGACTATAATATTCATCATCCCTTTGTATTCTTATTATTGAGATCTAATTATGTGATCGCGTTATTGTTGAGGACATTTACTCCAACAGTAATGCCTTCTTATTTTGCTTTTATCTTTGAGAAAACCCTCGAATTTTCATATTGTATTTCTAATTTAACTTTTCAAAGAAGTCTAAAGATGGATTTTGTACCCTCTTTTTGGAGAAAATATATTTCTTTTACTTTTATACTTGGATTTTGCGTTTGGTTGGATGTTTGGACTTGTTGTTGGAGACGTCTGGTAACTAGTCCTGCACTTACTAACGTTTGTTTTGAATTTCGATTTCACTATTTCGACATTAATTTGATTTGGATAACTAGAGTAGTCGTTCGCGACGGGCACTCTTGGGATCCGTAAATAAAGTTTCGCACTTATGAAAAATCTCTTAAAATCGTTTTCGAGAAGAACCTTGTTTCGTAAATGTTTCCCTTGTAAATGTTTTCGTATTAATTTTGAAAACCGATTCTTGTCCTTGATACTATTGTTTTCTACTCTCAAGTTTCGAGGACGAAACTTTTTAAAAGGTGGGGTGATTGTAATACCCGCAAATGTAACCTATTTTTATACTAAAAATATTACGGATACTTTTCAGCGAAATTTAGTTTTAGTCTAGAATTTAATTTCCCGTATCTAATTTAGAATTTCCGAGTTCGTTTTCGGACTTTACGCGAGATTTCGAGTAAGTTACGTCTTAAGACGTTTATGGGCTTTTTCTCATGATTTTCCACTTACTCACCTTATACCTCCTCTAAACGCTAACTCCCTCATTCTTTTCCACTTACTCCTTCTTCCTCACCAAGCCACCAAATCTCAAAACTCCATTTATGCAACAACTCAAAATCCTCATTACTCCTTCATTCCTCACTCAAATCTCCTTATTTTCATCATAATCTTCCGCTCTCATTGTCCTCTACCTATGTGGTAATAAAATTACCGTCTTTCTCATTTTCAATTTTTCCGTCTTTCTCAAAGGTGAATTATATTCATATTTTGTCGTCTTTGTATAGGTAGAGACCTTCAAGACCCCGACAAAGATTACTATCTAGTAGTGGAAGGCTTAGAAATCGATTGAAGACGCGTAAAGGTAACGGTGAAGGGTTACTCAATATCAATACGTGATTTAATGTGTATTTGATGTTAGTAAACGCATTTAGAATAGGATGATTATTCATAGGATTTGTGTTGTTGATGATAGTTATTATTTGTTGATAATTGTTATTGAGTATTGATTATTGATGATGATATTGATTATTGATGATGATAGTTGATGTTTGTTGATGTTTATTGGTGAAGTAAAGTTGATTTCGTGCATATGTTGTTGGTTTCAATCACTCGTTGTTGTTAAACTTGTGTGTGGATCTATTTTGGGGAAGCCATGGTTGAGTTTAGAACAAAATGGAGATGTCTTGACCCAAGTCACGGTCGTGAAACTCATGTCACGAGCGTGAAATAAGAGGCAGACCCAATACCCTTGCGTAACAGACCTTTCACGAGTGTGAAATGTAAGTCACGGTCGTGAAACTCATGTCACGAGCGTGACATACAAGTCACGGTCGTGACGACTGCAGTTTCACTGCACTGACTCCTTTTCGTAAAATGATCATATCTCCTTCGTTACTTGCTTGTTTTGGGCTTGTGACCTACCGTGGGAACCTTAATAGGATAAGCTATCACCTCCACTTGGAATTTCTGCATTTGAATGTCTAGAACTCTAGTTTTGACAGTTTGAAGTGGACCCTTGTTTTAGTTGGTTTCCAAACATGTTGTTTCGAGAGGGGATCTATGTTTCTTATTTATTATGCTTCATAAACTTGTTCTAATGCTTATGTATCATGTATTGATTCATTTTTATCATAGTTAAATTTATATAATTCCCTATTCTCATGTTTTGTGATGGGTTTTCATATATCCCACTTTGAGTCGGTTTTACACATGTTACGGTTTGAGCACTATTTGTTATGTGCTTTGTACTCTCATTCCCTTGGCTACCTCCACGTTCGTAAGGCTGGAATGTCAGAACGAGGAGTGTATCCTTACTGCTTAATTGCATGTGTTAGTGGGCATATGACGACGTTGTTGGGAGGCGAACGCTTTGCGTTGATCAACCCGACCGTCAAATGTTGTATACTTGCGAGGTGGTGTCATTGCATGTAGCGTACCGCTTGTTATGATGCTTGTGCTCTTTTCCGCCTCTTTCGTGAAGGTTGGCCGAATTTGGGGTACTCGGCGTCTATGATTGACCGAGTCTTGGATGCGAAATGTCATCGCTTGTCGAATCGGAAAATGTATTCCGTATAGTCTGGCCAGTTTTTAGATAGGACCGATTCTGATCGTCGGTTCTACCAGGAGGGGAATTAGTCTACATATACGATGTATTGAACGTGTATGCGTTCAGGGAATGTCTTATCCCCGTGGATGCGATTTTAATCATACTTTGCCCGGTACATGGTGCTTGATATGCGTGTCATTTACGGTGAGAGATGTTGTCAACGTATTGTACGTTTGAATGGATGATTATATGATTGATTATATGTGATCTTTGGATGACTTGGCATGGTTTGTTTGTCGAGTCTCAATCTTATCAAACTTATGCCGCTAACGGTGAGATGCAAGCCATAGTGAGTGTATGGTTGCCTAAGAGTGTCTTCCCCGAGTCTATTTCTAATCTGATGCGTACAGTTCATATGTCGAGTTCTATCTTATCAAGTGTATGCCACTAACGGTGAGATGCAAGCCCTAGTGAGTGTATAGTTGCCTAAGGGTGTCTTTCCCGAGTCTTTCTATAATATGATGGTTACGACTTTGTACTTCATGTATTGATATTCTTATATATTGAATTGCCTATTTATCCTTCTCGTATTTCACATGTATATCTATATATGCATGCTTCTATTTCGTATTACCGTTTAAGTATGTTTATTGTGATATGGCTGGGAGAACCCGGAGTTACTCCCCACTGACTGTGGCGTTCATGTTTTTCATGGATGAACAGGTTGCTTGATTGGATGGATTTTTTCTTGTGGTATTTTGGGTTCGGGTGTGAGCTAGCGGGCGTTGGCCTGGATGAATCACCTCTAGACGTTGTTTAGTTAGTTTGCTAATAACTTTGTTACTTGATAACATTTTGAGAGACTTCGTCTCTTTGTAGTATATTCTATTTTAGTTTGTATTTATTTGACATTCCTCATATTTTTATCTTGGCATGTAAAAAAGATTTTAAAAACATCGTATTTTCCGCTATGTAAATCACATGCTTGTTATGTTTTATTTTCGCATTCTCGAGGGTTGCCACAGTAGTCCTAGCACCAGTGGGTCCAAGGAGATTCTTTTCCTCATAGAGGCAGCCATGCTCAGAGAGGTACAACAAGAGCAACCTTTGTACTTCTTATTGTCTAAACAAGTTGAGAAACCAGTTGAGATTCTTTCAGAAGTGAGGTAGTTGATCAATGAACATGAAGATGAATTCCCATAGGAACTACCATCAGGACTACCTCCTCTAAGGGGCATAGAGCACCAGATAGATCTCATACCAGGTGCCATGCTGCCTAACAGGCCAACATACATGTGTGATCCCAAGTCTACTCAAGCGTTGCAGAGGCATGTAGAGGAACTAATGTCCAAAGGCTTTGTCAGGGAGTATTTGAGTCCTTGTGCAGTACCTTCCCTCCTAGTCCCTAAGAAAGATGGTTCATGGAGGATGTGCATTGACAGTAGGGCCATTAACAACATCACTGTCAAGTACAGGTTCCCCATTCCAAGATTGGATGACATGTTGGATGAGCTTAGTGGAGCTAGGCTATTTTCCAAGATAGACCTCAGGCAGGGCTACCAGCAAGTGAGAATCAAGGAGGGAGATGAGTGGAAAATAGCATTTAAGACGAAGCATGGGCTATATGAATGGTTGGTTATGCCAATTGGTCTTTCTAATGCTCCTAGCACATTTATGAGACTCATGACTCAAGTGCTGAGCCCTTACATAGGCCATTTCATTGTGGTATATTTTGACGATATTCTGGTGTATAGCAAGAGCAAATATGAACTCTTAAATCATTTGAAAATGCTATTTCTGAAACTAAGGGAGCACAAGCTCTTTGGGAAAATGGAGAAGTGTACCGTCATGGCCGAGGAGGTCAAATTGTTAGGATATGTCATTTCTGCTAATGGCATATCTGTGGACTAACACAAAATTGTAGCTATTAAGTCTTGGCCCACTCCCAAGAACATCACTGAAGTCAGAGGATTTTATGGTCTAGCCTCCTTTTATAGAAGGTTCATATATACAAGGGTATAGCACCATCATGGTGCCTGTGACAAAGAGAATGAACAAAGGTGATTTCAAGTGGACTAAGCAAGCAGATGCAGCCGTTGAAGTCATCAAGAAGAAGCTGTGTTAGGCACCTATTCTAGCTTTACCTGAATTTGATCATCTATTTGAGGTGGAGTGTGATGCTAGTGGGGTGGGAATTGGAGCAGTGCTTATTCAAGGCAGGAACCCTGTGGCCTTTTTCAGTGAAAAACTCAGTGGAGCTAAGCTCAATTACTCCACCTATGACAAGGAATTTTATGCCTTAGTGAGAGCCCTAATGTACTGGAGCCACTACCTTAAAGCCAAAGCCTTTTGTGCTTCATTCAGACCATAAGGCTCTGAAATACATAAATGGCCAACACCAGCTCAGTGTCAGGCATGCCAAGTGGGTTGAGTACCTTGAGTACCTCCAGTCAATCAATTTTTCAAGCAAATACAAGGACGGGAAGGCAAATGTGGTGGCAGATGCAATGTCTAGGAGGCATTCTATGCTAGTGACAGTTCAGCAAAGGGTATTAGGCTTTGAATTTATGAAGGAACTTTATAAGGATGATCATGATTTCATGGAAGATTGGTTATCCTTATATAACAGTTCCAACACCAAAGAGACTAAGTACTTACTGCAGGAGGGATATATGTTTAAGGGGAACAACCTGTGTGTCCTTAGAGGCTCATACAGAAACCTGCTGGTGAGAGAAGTCCACTCTAATGGACTAGCAGGACATTTTGGGGTGCAAAAGGCTTTGGACATCCTACAAGACCGATTCTATTGGCCTATAATGGAGGGGGATGTGCAGGCTGTCATTAGGAGATGTTCTACCTGCCAAAAATCAAAGAGTTCCTTCCAAGGAGGACCCTACACACCCTTAACTGTGCCTGATAAGCCTCGGGAAGACATTATTATGGACTTTATTATTGCTTTGCCTAGGACTCCCAGGGGAAAAGATTCTATCATGGTAGTATATATTTCGAAGAGATATTCAGAGTACATGGGGTGCCTAGGTCCATTGCCTCAGACAGAGACAAAATTTTGTGAGTTACTTCTGGAAGACCTTGTGGAAGCTGCTAAATACTAGGCTACTCTTGAGCACCTCTCACCATCCCCAAAAAGATGGGCATACAGAGGTCACCAACCAAACCTTGGGTAGGATAATCTTGTGCATTGTCAAGAAGTCATTGGGAGATTGGGACCTCAAGCTAGCTCAGGCAGAATTTGGATTCAATAAAGCCCCCTCATCAAGCACTGGCCAAAACCCTTTTGAAGTGGTCTATGGCAGTAACCCACTCATGCCCATAAAACTATCCAATGTGCCTAAGGAAGTGCTGAACTATGATGCAAAGAGAAGGGTAGAACATATGCTCAAGCTACATGAGCATGTCAAGAAGAAAATAGAGTGAGCCAATGATCAGTACTAAAACAAAGCCATGGTGCCAAGAGGAAAGAATGAGTTTCAGGCAGGTGATCGGGTATGGTTTCACCTCAGGAAAGAAAGGTTCCCAAGAAAAAGGAAGAAAAAGCTCATGCCCAGGGCAGATGGGACTTTTGAGATCATAGAGAAGGTTGGAGCCAATGCCTACAAGGTAGACTTGCCAGGGGAGTTTGGGTATCATGAAACATTCAACATAGGAGACCTCAGTCCTTACTATGACAGTGCCGAAGAGAACTCTGAAGATTTGATGCTCAAATCTTTTCATACATGGGAGGATGAAGCAGGAGCTGGGGGATCAACACACATTGCATCCTCACTGAACCATGATAAGGCAACAACACAATCACCCTCAGTCAGAGCAACAAGGTCCAAGGCCATTCAGGCAGACCATGAGGAACCAGTCCAGACCAACAACAATTCGTGGCCAGATATCCTACCGCAGTTGTCCAAGAAAGGTCTCCAACTTCTTTTCCGATATAGTTGAGGCCCTTGGCTACATAAAATTCCAGAAGATGTTTTCCCAATTGTCCATGGAAGTCCAATTAAAACAGCCCTCAAGTTCAAAGGTCATTCTGAGAGCCAGGTAGGCATAGAGGCCAACAAATGTGTTTAAAGGCATCTTACTTTTGTGTGGCCAGTAGTAGCATTAATAAGGTAATTGTGAAGGTCATAGTAGTCCTTCTCAAGGCCTTATATGGAACAGCAAACAGCCAAACCAAGAACTACAACAACCTGCACAGCATTGCCATTTTAGGAAAGGGACAATGTCACTTTTGACAGTCACTTTTCTGAAGATGTGCAGTCTGTTTCAGCTCGTCTTATTAGTAGACTTTTGCATCTATTTTATTGTCTTTGTAAGGCTCATTTTAGGCCCTTAGATGTAGCTTTATTTGTGTGATGGAGATCTCTTGTAATGCTCTATATAAGAGCCCTTTTGCCTTGTGTAAAACTCAGAATATGAATGAATGAAGAACCAGAGTTGTCTTTACTCTATCTCTTGTTAACCTGTGCAAGTCTTGGTAAGATAAAGACCCCTAACAAACTTGTGCTAGTCTTAGTTTTTTGGCCTAAGCTTAAGTCATTCACTTGTGCTAGCCTTAGTGAGTGAGTTTTGCTTAGGATTCACTGAAATGATGCATGTATGTGCTAGTCTTGACAGTCTTGAGTTAAGGGTTTCTATCTTGTTTATTTAATTGTCTTGCTTGCTTCCTATTTATGTCATGACCCCTAATTTGGTGTTCCATGATGCGTCCTTTGGAAGAGGCGCATCAACCTATGCGTATGTTCTAGAGGTGGGTTCTGGCTGTGAAGCCA
Organism: Heliosperma pusillum; assembly: GCA_022085475.1. Lineage (NCBI taxonomy): Eukaryota > Viridiplantae > Streptophyta > Magnoliopsida > Caryophyllales > Caryophyllaceae > Heliosperma > Heliosperma pusillum. The sequence continues at coordinate 30,346 of JAIUZE010012181.1, read as the reverse complement.
GAATCGCTATCAGTTAGTGTTCGTTGGTGATTTGCGATTAATTGTTGATCTATAAGTCGAATAAAGATGATTTAATAGATTAATTTGCACTTAATTATATCAAAGACGAATTCAAAGACTAGATATGAACATATCTATCCGCTAAAGACAAGATCTTGATCTAAAGATGACAAAAACCTGCTAATATAGACTTATTAGGGATCAAAAACGAACTATCTAAATATGAAAAAAGGTGATTTAAATAATACTACTAAAAAAAATGTTTTAAAAAGGGTTTGACATAAATCCGACATGAATCTTACATGAATTAAATAAAGTACAAAATAAAATACAAAAGATGGGATTATTACACCCTCAGACTTACATGTTTGACGAAACGAGATTAACTAAGTTCATTTTTTAGCGATAGCTCGACTCGAATGTAAAGAAAGTGCCCTCGTAAGAGGATTAAAAATCGATTGAAAGATTGATTGATTAAGTGTAGAGGTCAAATTGGTAAGTCAAATGCAAACGTGACGGGAACCCAGATGGATATGAGCTTACGTGGTCGATTGATCAAGCACGTAAGTGTCGAAAGCTTAGAGCAAGTTCTAGAATGCAAAGAGAGAAGAGAAGGAGAAGAACACTCGCGTGCTTTGAAAGTGAGAACTAACCTCCCCTTTTATAGGACAAAATCCGAAGAGTTTTGGAATAACTCGAATACGGAAAGAAATCTAGAAAATATTCCGGAAGCAGGCAACATGAACCTGGGGAAGAGGCGTAGCAGGCACTGCAACTCTTGGAAGAGGCGCAGCACCTGCTGCGTCATTTTCCAAGCAGTTTCCAACTTTAAAAGAAAGATTTCCGCGTTTCTATAATGGAATTACGGTAGATTTCGAATAAAATACGGATATATTTTACCAAAAAAGATAAGTTTTGAAATATCAAAATATCCGGAATATTCTCGAGCGTTCAGACTCGTTTTTAAGAGACGGTTTATAAAGAATGAAGTGGTTTTTTACCCGGACTCCAAATAAACTTTAATGACTGTCAAAACGACCGTATCGGCACGTAGATGACAACCAAGGGGTAGACATAATTATTTGAGCTATCACTTGACGATAAACTTATGAACTGTCATAAATCGTTTCGCATACTAAACCTGTGGCCCAATCATCACTGGGTGGTTGGCGGAAGGTGTAGAACTGAGGTATCTACAATAAACATTATTATAAAATCGGGGGTGTTACAGATAAGATAGCGAATCCCAAAAAAAATCAGGAACGTTTGTTAGACTCATCATAGATTGAACCATATCTAATAAAGTTCGATTTCTCCTTTCGGCCACACCATTTAATTGAGGTGTCCCAGGAGGAGTCCATTGTGATACTATACCACAATCTTTTAGGTGTGAACTAAATTCAAAGTTCAAGTATTCACCACGACGATCGGATCGTAGGGCTTTAATTTTTTTATTCAATTGGTTTTCTACTTCATGTTGAAATTCTTTGAACTTTTTAAAAGCATCACTTTTGTGCCTCATTAAGTAGACATACCCATATCTACTCAAGTCATCAGTAAAAGTAATGAAGTAGTTATAATCACCTCTAGCGGTGAGAGTCATTGGGCCGCACACATTCGTATGTATAATACCTAGTACTTCACTTGCTCGTGTCCTTTTGCCCGTAAAAGGAGCACGATTCATCTTACCTAGAAGACAAGATTCGCATACACCATAAGATTCGTAATCGAATTATTTGTGTACTTTAGATGAAACAAGTCTCTTTATGCGTCGTTCGTTTATGTGCCCTAAACGACAATGTCAAAGGTATGATTGATTAGTTTCACCCGTTTTAAGCTTCTTGTTTTCTATATGATAGACTTCTTTTGCAATATTTAGAACATAAATACTCCAATAGAAATGGCTTTATCATAAATCATTTCATTAAACGAAAAAGTACAACAGTTGTTCTAGATAAAAAAAAAAACAAAAAACCTTCCATGTCTAACAAGCAAATGGAGATAATGTTCTTGGTAAGAGTTGGTACATAATAACAATTATTTAAACACAACTCTAAACCATTTGGCAAAAGAAGAACGTTGGTGCCCACGGAAACTGCGGCTACCTTAGCTTCATTTCCCATGCGCAAGTCCACGTTACCCTTGGCTAGTGCTCACGCGTCCTTCAACCCCTGTAAATGATTACAAACGTAAGAACCACATCCGGTATCAAATACCTAAGAAGATGTACTAGCAAAGTTAATATCTATCATATAGAGTAATGAAAGAATTGTACCTGACGTTGTCACACAACCGTCTTTCTTGTCTTTCAAATATTTGGGGCAATTGTGTTTCCAATCCCCTTTGCCATTACAATAATAGCAATCCACGTCTGCGTGTTTGTTGACTTTGGGCTTGGCTTTCATAAAGACCTTGCTCTTTCCCTTGCCAACTTTCTTGAAAAGGGTCTTACCCTTCCCTTTGTCCCTCTTAACTCCAAGGCTCATGTTCTTCAATCGCATTGAAAGAACATCCTTCGGTTCACTCCCACTTGCCTCCTTGTCCCTCTCCCCTTGGGTTAGGAGTGCATGGAGTTCATGGAAACTCTTTTCCATGTTCATATTGTAGTTCACCCTAAAGTGGGTGAACTTTGGTGAGAGTGAATGAAAGTTTCTATCCCCCATTAGCTCCTTAGGAATCTTGCACCCTAAACGCTCTAAGGTGTCAGTATCCTCAACCATTTTGAGCACATGTAGGCCAACTTTTTGGCCCTTTTGGAGCTTAGCCTCAAAACATTTCGTGTCAGCCTCATATTCAAAAATTTGAGGCGCTTGCGAAAACATCGATGTTATCCTCGTGAATATCTCATATGCATTGAGAGATATCAATTGAAGTTTGAGTTTGGGGGAGATTGACAAAATCAAGACATTCTTGACATCATTAGCAACCCTCAAATAAAGGTCATAGTCGGCCTGAACCGCTCCGGTTGCCCTTGGTCCGGGTTCGTTGGGAGAGGATTCGATCAAGTAAATAAGCGAGTTATCGAATATCGCGGCGGTCTTGATCTTTTATTCCCCTTCAACAAATTTACTACTGTCATCTTTTAGGACACATTTGTCCAAGACGGACCTCAACCATGGGTCCTTACCCAAGGTTGCGGAGTTCTATGATGATGTTGCCATTGTGCGAATATTGTTAATACAACTAAAAGGAAATATATAAACATTCATTGTTATGATAATGTAATTGTAAAACATTTTTACAAGTTTAGCATTTATATAATGATCTCTCACTAAATTATATAAATGATTCCAAAACCCATCTTTAAATAAAAATGTTCGTCGCATGCTACCCTTATCTAAAATGGTAAGTCATTTCTTGACTAATTATACCCCTAGAACTCTTGGTTGACGGATTTCAACTAAATCCATCTCCTAGTCCCAAGATAACGCTTATCACGTTGAGTCCAATCCAATTTTGGCTTGTGATCGCATCACTCTACTTCCGAGGTAAAATAGGCCCACAAGCGTAGTTGCCCTAATGAACACGGGATTCATAGGTGTTACTAATTGGTAAGGCTAATCTCAATTTTTAAATATGTTATTAATTCTCTATAAGTGAACTAAGTTGGTGAATTGTGAATAACGTTGAATTGACAATAGCCAAAAATAAAAATGCACGTGTGACGATTTTGGCATGAGCGGAAATAAAGCACGCAACCAAGCAATGGAAAATCCCAGTATGACCACCTAGCTAATCAAATTAACTTTATAATTACAAATTCGGAAACCAACTCCTTGGTCCCTTGCCTCTTCACTTGGAACGCCTTCCAAAAATGGCACCGTCTTGTGGGAATCACTGGTCTTCACAATAAACAATTACAAATATACAAATGAATACATATCAAATTCCTATTTTACATTTGATCTTTAAAATGAAACTATTAATTATTACAAACCGGCGATACGAGATCGCAATAAAATTACAACCAAACCGTTATTCCCTTACATTTCGGGTAATAACGATTAAAAATAACTAGGCCATACTAGGTAAAAATTTGCATAAATAATTAAATAAATGACATTCATTCATTCGACCATAAATAATATAAATAAATTTCTGCAAAACTCATGCCAAAATTGTCTGAAACACATTCATGCTCGTTCTAGCTCGATTTTAAGGGATTAATCAGTTTTTAACCATTAAAAATATATAATCAACACTTAAATCTTATTTAAATGCAAAATAATTATCTAAAATGCTTTAGAACTCAAATCCCAACTAATTTTAATCGTCATTAATTAGTCCGATTTGATTTTATTTACTAAATATAATGGTTTAATCATAACTTTTATGGAATAAACCCAAAATAAAATATAAACATCATAAAAATTTGAAACCAAAAATTTTGTACATTCTGGAACATTTCCAGGAATTCAAAAAAAAAAAACATTTGTCAAAAAATTTTGATTTAATTTTGTGAACAAAAAGCTTTATATTTATCGGTTTTATCTCATAAATACCAAGCTATTTCCAAAAATAGTGAAACAAGTGAAAAACTTTCACCAACATCAAATAAATAAGATTATGAAATATACCAAAAATTTCCAGACCTAGAAAAACGCGTTTCAATTTTATGAACATAATAATCTTCTTTTATCGACTTTTATCTCATAAAAATGCAACACTTAATTAAAAGTCATGAAATTTTACATTCAGTATGTAAAACATGCATATGAGATCATATTGAAATTTCATATCCATAATCAAGATGCAACTATTTGTAGTCAACTTTTAACATAAAAATGCATATTAACTCGGTTTAAAAGCCAAAAATCAAAATAAATAGAAAATCAATCCCTAAAATCACAAAAGTGACCACAACCATTTTGAAGTCATTATGTATACATGCACCAAAAAAAAATGTCCAAATCATATTTTAACTCAAGTTTTTGATTTATTAGTTATCCTATAAGTTTAATAAAAATGCCCAAAGTATGCTACAAGTTAGCTCTGATACCACATGAAAGTCCATAGAACCTAATTAGACTCCTCTAATTAGATTACTAAATTACTTGTTAATTCAGTTGTTTTAAGATCTATTAACATGCATGCAAATATAAAGACGTACATAATATATAAAAGATGAAATTTCCTTACAATAATGATCAAAAAATAAGAACAATAACAAATTATTGTCTTAATGGAATGTCTACAATGCTTGGGTGAACCTCCTTAAACCCAACCTTCAAAATAGAAGATCTCCTTTAAGTTCCATTCAAGAACAACCTTGAATGCATATCTATAGTAAATATATTAGATTTGTATTACTAACACTTAGCAATTTCTTTGCTAATTTTGATGAGTTTTCTAGAGAAAAGTGGAGAGATAAAGATTATTTATCGAATGCACAAGTAAAAAATTATCAGCAAAGATTGCCCATAATAAGGCCTTATGGCCGGTGCATCATAGGAGAGAGGGAGAGTGAGTGTTGCTCTTGTGCATGCTTAATCATGACACTTTTGGGCAAGAACAAAAATATTAGGGAAGAGTGTAGCATAGATAAGAGAAAAAACAAGTTATGATTGCCCCTTTCTCTCTCCATTTAGCCGAAATTACGAACCCAATTATAGGTCCATTTTGATTCTTATATTTGTCTTACAAATATGGGTAGTCATCCACTTAATTATCATGTATAATTTTAGTGTTCTCAATTTTTTTTGTTATACAACACTCCTTATATGATTATGTACTTTTACATTTATATAACATATATTAACACTAATCATATTAGTCAATTAGTACATATTTAGTTAATTAACGATTCAAGTTCTAAACTCGTTCTCTCTATTAAAACTTGATCGACTAACTATTAGTCAATCTATATTCAAGGGACTAGTTAAAATGTATCGTATACAAATAATCAGTCTTATATTTGAGGCTCGTCCCTTTAGGTGTGACCGAAAGGGATCAGTTGATCACCGCCGTCATACGACAATAACGTCAAACTCTAGTCAGCATAACGTTATTGATTTACGTTAATCAACTGACTAAAACATACAAATAGTTAATAAATATCCCGATTATATTACTTAATGAGAGATATTATGTGGCGTGCTATTGTGGAGGACACTTACTCCAACAGGCTGTGTGCACGGCCGCTAAAGGTACGGTTTTTCTACTCAGTACTTTTATATATTGATCGATGTTATGAGATTGATGATTGTTGTTGGCTATGATTATTGTTGTTGATATTGTACCATGGTTTTTGTTGATGATGGTTGTGATGGTGGTTGTGGTAATGATGACAATACTTGGTTACTATTTTGGTGGTCCGGATGGGAGACGGTACCACACCCCGAGTTCACCTCTCGTGGCTCTTCCGCCACGAGGGGGATGTGCACATTAATGTTCTGGGAACTCTCGATGCGATGAGAGGGTTTTGGATGTCCAGTGTTGCAGTCTGGCATCGATAGGTGGTTGACAATACTTAAATATGTCGTGTCTAGATTAGCTTATTGAGTCAGTTTATATTGCTTTATAAGGGTCATAAGCAATACTCTTGTGCTAATTTAGTTTCTTGTGTTTTGTCATAACTTTGTTTATTCGAGTCTTTTTTTGTACTAATATGGGTCGAATGATTTTTATGGAGTCGGCTTGTGTGAACGACTTGAAGGTCTACTTCCTTTGGTGCCATGAAGGGAAGCCTATAAGGGCCAACCAAGGAGTCAAACCAAAAAGTCATTCAAAGTCAAACCCGAGGCCGGGTCAACAAAGGTCAAACCCGAGGAGTCAATAAATCAATCTAAGAGTCAACATTTAAGAAATAGTGGCAAGCATAATGTGGTCAACAAAAGTCAACAAGGGCGATTTTTTAGGAAGAAAACTGGCAGCGTGAAACGCTGCCAGCATCTAGCAACGTGGCCAGCGTCACACGGCGCTGCCAGCGTCGTCCGGCGCTGACAGCGTCCTGCGTAGCTGGCCCGCAACTCTTTGTCCACCTTCTTGTTCTTTGAAGCCCATTTCTCAAGGCCCTAGGTTTCCGAAACCAAGGGTGTATAAGAGCAACAAATTGAGATATTAAACATCTATCATATCATATCATATCATACTTGAATCTGAAATTGGTTGTTCACCGTTATCATCTTTTATTATAACTGTTAGTATTTGGTTTTTAATCTTTTGGTTATGGAAGGCTAATCCTTCAAAGCTTAGTGTAATTTGAACAAGTACACACCTTTAGTATTGTAAGACTCTCTATATCTTCTTCTTCTTTATTTAATATCTTTTTCTTGTGTTAATCTTTCATTGTTGAGTAGATGAATGTTTAGTTTGACTAACCCTACATTTTGTTTGCTTAATAAATGTTTGAGTCTTTTGGGTAGAAAATGATATGTTGTGTAATTATATGGTACCCTATACCCTTCTGTTAATCTTTTTCTTGTGTTAATCTGAAAATGATATGTTCGTCTGATGAATGTTCTGAAGATGGTACCCTATACCCTTGAATGTTTGAAGGAAACTTGAAAGATTTCAACTTTGGTTTAAAGATGAAGTCTTTTGGGTAGAAAATGATATGTTGTGTAATTATAACATGGTTTAGTGTTGTGTTACATGATTCTAGCATAATCCTTTCGTTTAATTGTTAAAGCTTGCTTCTTTAATTGTACTTATGTTTTAATTAGAAGAATGTTGAGAGAGAAAATAGGAGAGAGAATGTAACAACCCGAAAAGTACCCGATTTTTTCTAGTAAAAATATTTACTAACACTTTTCTATAGAACTTAAGTTTTTAAAATAGGAATTTTTGTTCCGAGTCTTATTTTGAAATTCCGCGTTCGTATTTGGAATTTCTGAGAGATTTCATGAAAAGACCGTTTTTAGTCATCTTTGACTTTTCTTGACTTTTAAGTCGTCTTTGACTTTTCCTTGACTTTTTAAAGTCGTCATTGACTTTTTCTTGACTTTTAAGTCGTCCTAAACTTTTCTTGACTTTTAAGTCATCTTCGACTTTTCTCGACTTTTCAGTCAACTTTGACTTCCGTTGACTTTTTCCCGACTCGTCTCATAAGTTGAAGACCGAAATTTTATTTAAAAAAATAATATTTTTGATTTATTTTTATTTAGATTTATTAAGATTTATCATAATTTAATATAATTATTTTGAATTTATTCGGAATTTAAAGAATAACTTTTACGGTTTTAACCGAACGTCATTTAACTATTCCCGAGTCATCGCAAATCCCGTAACAAAATCGAAACTCGACTTTGGCATGAGTCACCCGCCCATGTCATCGCTTTCCACTCACAAATAGATATTTTAATTATTTTGATTAAACTAATCAAAATATCTAGATATTTATTAACTTTATCGATCAGTTAACGAAAATTACGCACATCGTTTACAAAACTGACCCGTCTAGCACAAAACCACACGGCTCATCCACCCTCTAATAGGGCTTGATATTTTCATTATTTTTCATTACAATATCATAATATCTTGATATTTAGTGTAATTAACTTTATCGTTAATTATATTTAATCGTTTACCGTAAAATAATTATTAAACGCGAGTCACTTACGTAACAACAATTTCAAAACCCGACTCTTTATTTTGCCTATATTTACACGGCTCACACACACACTCCACTCACAAACAACTTTTCATTTTTACAACAAATCAAATAAAGATCAAAATATCACTTTCTTTAATCGTTCTTCGTGTTCTTCGTCGTTCATCTTTTGTTCTTCATCGTTCTTAAGCAAAACCTTCATAAAATCTTCGTTTCTTAATTAAATCCGTCCTAACTTATAATTCTAGAATCTCCTCTTCGCTCCTCATCTTCACGTACGGTTTAATTTAAATTCCGTCAAGATCGTTTTCAACACTTTAATTATGGAAATTTATATTTTAAGTTCTAATAATGTTTTTCTTGTCTTTTCTTATAGGGGACGATTTTGAAGACGAGTTTGGAGACTCGTATATTTTGGGTGAAGATTAGTAGGAGGGTTTCTTATTATATATATACTTCTTATTATTTTGGTGCTAATTGTTTTGCTAGCTAAGGTAACAATTCCGTTTTACTCGACAAATAAATGTCACATAGCTTTTGTTTTTGGTTCATGTTATGGTTTTTATGGTTTTAGTTAGTAACTTAGCTTTAGCCTTTGTTTCTTTAGTTTTTGGTTCATCTTTGTTTTAGTTCATGTTTTTATGATTTATGGAATTTTGGTAGTAATATGATAATGAGTTGTTTTTATCATGTTGATGAATTTTGATGATTTTTATTAAGTTATGATTTTTATGTTGTTTAGGAAATTTTTCATATGTTAGTGTTCTTGATGAATTTTGATGATTTTTATTAAGTTATGATTTTTATGTTGTTTAGGAAATTTCTCATATGTTAGTGTTCTTGGTGAATTTGGATGATTTTTCATAATAATGTTTTTTGTATGATGGATGGTTAAATTGGTTGTTAAAATGGGTGTTGATTAATTAAAACATGTTAGAAACAATTTGTTGTTGTTGTAGTGGTGGTGGCCGAATTGGTGGCACTAAACCGGACCAAACCAGACCGGTCCAGGCCGGTTCAGACCCGGTCTGGGTTGGTCCATGGTGGGTCCGGGTTTTGGTCTTTGGGTTGTGTCGATGTTTGATTGTTTAATTGTTGTTTTGACGGGTTTTAATTATGTTAAAGCATGCGTGAAATATTAAGAAAACGGTTTAAGTAAAAGTTGTAAAATCTGCCATTTTAGCCAAAACAGGCCGTGGGGTCCATCCAGGCCCATGTGGGGTCCGGCCCAACTCAGCCCGTGGGTCCCACTTTGGGACTTGTGACGGTTTTTGAGTTATCGTCATTTTTATCGTGTTTTGTAATATTTAGCAAGTGGGAAATATTAATAAGTAAAATATTTAATTAAAAAGGTTTTTCAGAAAATTATTATTTCTCACATGTTAGAAATTATAAGACGAGATCGTAGTTTATTTTGATATCCTTTAAGTCAAGCGGGGTTTTACGTAAGATTTAATAATTCACATGTTAGAAGTTTTATTAAAATAACATGTAATGAATATGTTGATTTTATGTCTATGTGATAAAGACTCTGTTTCTAGCCGGTTTGATCCAACGGGTTTGTTCAAACTAAGATCTAGTCAGCCCCGATTTGACTGATGACCCGTCGCGGGACTCGGGTCGGGGATTTGTCTTCAAGTGAGGTTGTATTTAATTATGAATTAGCCTTAGTAGATATGAGGCGATATGATATTTGATTATTATTAATATGCAATTAGTCACATGATAGGATGTTTTCCCGTAACTGTTTGATTATATGGTTGGTGTCGTGTTGACTAAGTACCCATAGAGAATTATGAGTATATGGCGTCTTGACCATTCTAATTCTAAATGAGTATCTTGGACCATGACATTGATATGTCCGTACTGTCTTTAACGAGTATATGTTCACCGTCGATAGCTTTTGTGTCCCGGCTTGGTGGGTTTATATCCAAGTCGGGGCATGGCATCCTAAGAGTTCCGCTTTTGGAAGGGAGCCAGCTTAAGTACTAGCCATCTCTGCTTAGGGGGTCGCCTAGTAGAGTTTCTCATAGACGGTTATGTCATGGGACGGGGAACTGAATAGCTGTTGTCGCTAGGTCTGATCAGTCTAGGACTAGGATGTTTTCCTACCTTGTGGTATAGCCTCGAGTTACAGAAGTCGACTATTGACTGTGCTAAGAACTTATGCCTGTTTATAGAAGGATTGGTCTTTCATGTATTTATGATTCTATGAGTTCTAGAAGGTGAGATGCAAGCCGGCTAGGATTGATAGAGTTTGGATTAACGGTTGTTAACTGATTCACATGATTACGTGTTGATTAGGGTTTGAGTGTATCATGGCCATGTTTCTGAGAGGAACCTCTGAGCTAGCATACCAGCTTCCCTACCTCGAGTTATAGTTTATTATCGGTTTCAAATGATAGCTTTCACATGCTAGGTTATTTGTTAGTTATCTGTTTCATAACATGAAAAGCATATCATATATGTTAAAGTTTTGTATTGTTCATATACATTGCTTTTATGTTATTCATGTTTTATTAAACTTGACATTTCGTGGATGGGAGGACTCGGAGTTACTCCCCACTGACTGTGGCTTCCGTGTTTATATTTAATGCGGTCGAACAGGTGGTGATGCATATTTGGGGTACATTGACGAGCTAGCGAGCGAATTATTTACCTTGGACCTATATTCGGTTCTTAGATTGTATATTATTATATACTCTTTTTATTCCGTATTTATACGGGAGATATGTCTCCCGTCTTGTATATTTCTTTTGTATAATATTATTTCCGTTTTGTAATGACCCTTTTTATTTATGACACATTCGTTATGTATTATTATCTTTTATTGTATTTAAATATTTTTTTTTCTTTCCGCAAATTTGAGGGTGTCACAAAGACACTTTTTTGCCTTCTCTTTTGTTTGTTTAGACTAGTTAATTTAAATGAACGTTCACATTCTAAACAACTTTGACAAAGTTCAAATTGCATTAAACGATATAGAATGGATGTCACATGTTAGGGTTTGAAACAGTATGATTGCATCTCACATGACTCGTTCCAAATAGTCATTCGTTTGTGTAGTAGAGACCGTTATTGTAACGGCCTCGTTCCAAATTGAATTAACTTCCTAACACGTAACCTCACACGAACTTGAAATCTCTAAAATTTGGTTTCTAAATTCCATTTAAAAATTTAGTGGCGACTCTTTCAAAAGTTTAAAGCTAAAATAAATGTGTTTTAAGAAATAAAACCGTTTTGTGTGGATCGAATACCCTCATCCACATATACTTTTGCCTACCAACTTAGTTAATTAATCTTGGCATGTCACGGTCGACATCCTAAAGATCGGAATATCCACTGAGACAACTTATCAGCGGGATTCGACATTGTAGTTTTTGGATGGGTTTTTGTGTTTTAGGGACTTTTATGTTAGTTCCCCAACTGTTTAAGGTATAATTGTACACAAAGGCGACTACAAATACACACGAGACTTAATGATAAAGTGATAGTTCTAAACGATGTCGAGATTTGCTCGGACTCCTTGCTTTCGTGGACTTGAAGTCCGTGGAGGATTCTTTTCTCTTGACTTATACCTTAAAACAAGAGCAAACCTAGCCCCCGGGGGTTCTAGGAACGCCCCTCCAATGCCTAGGTCATATATCACTTGAGGCCGAACATGTTCCTCATGAGGAGTTACCTTAGGCAGACTATTGTAGTAAGAAAAAGCTTTTAGAGAGTGAGACATTAGATTAGAATTTGCTTATTTTTCTTGTGAAAAAAACCCCTATTTATAGAGTGAATGGTGAGGATTTCGAGGTGCTCACGTGACAGTTCCTACGTATAGCTCTCCTCGGCAGACGTCATGGTGGCGACGCAAGGCGCCGAGCTGATAACTTTATTCCCAAGGCCTTCGTCGTGGCTCGGCCTAGGGCCGACTAGGTGCTCGGGGAAGCACTAGGCCGACTCATGTGATGCCGCTTGAAGCGGTCGACATCTATCTGAGTTTAAGCACTTGGAATCAGGCTTGGGCATATTAGATCATGGGGCGATTCCTTAGAGGGCCTTATCAGAGAAACGACCATAAACTCGTGCCCTAGGTAGCACGGGCACTTCTCCTATCCAGCCGTCCCGTGTCGGACACCGTGTCGGACACACGGACACACAGACACATATAAACAAGGAATGTGAGATTGAAAGACTAGAAAATGTTGATTATAAGTTGAGTTTGGGTGGAAAATTGATTAGAAGATAAGTTTGGGTGGAAAATGAGAATAAATTATAGTTAAAGTCAAGTTTTACACTCAATTATCTACATTTTATATCAAATACTAATATAAAAATAAAATTGTATGTTATTTATAACTATAAAATATATATTTTATTAAATTTAAATGCCGTGTCCCGTGTCCTAAATTTCACGAGATGCCGTATCACGTGTCCGTGTCGTGTCCGTGTCCGTGTCCGTTTTGGTGCTACCTAGCTCGTGCCCCATCATAAACAGTATGTGTTTTACTTGGTGGTTCATAAGGTGGGTCATCAAATAATTGTGCATTCATTTTCGTTCGTTAATATTACGTAGATTTTGGAGATTTTATGATTTTTATCCATAACGGGGTAAGTTGGGTAATAAGATATAGGATTGTTTCCTTCCATAATTAAAGGAAAATCGGGTGGATTGGATTAAGTATTTCATCAACTTGATAAATTTCCAAATAATTTTCAAATCTTTTTTACTTCTTGGATACTCTGTTTGAATCTTATTACTTCAAAGCAATCCGTAAAACACTTTGAATTATGGTAATTCATGGTCTAATACGTTAGGCTAGTTACCTTGCAAAAAGATGAGTATGAAGCCAGTAGATATTTATCAGGGCTTATAGGCTATAGCTTTATATTCCATGGAATATAACAAAAGAAAATCATGCCAACTATTGCAAATTCCTATTTCAATCTATTGACAGCCGAGAGGATACTGGCTGCCAAGCGCCTATAATCCCCAGCAAACGAAGGCGTGTAGTGCCTTTGCCTCACTCCCAGCAAGGGGGGAGGGTGTGTTAAAACTAGCCTAAAGCAAAGAACGGCCTGGAAATTAAACTGTTGTTTTTTACAACCCAAAAGGTAAGAGATGCAGAAAGCCACGGAGTATTGCCGAGTGTATGATTTCTGAACCCTTGACCGGCGTCTATACTTTGAAGCTTGTTCCACGAACCAGATACGCTCTTTAAAATCAGAGCTTTTGATTGCTGCACCAAAGGATAACATAGAGTTTACTTTAGGCTCATTAGCTATATTACTCAGTACCATTGTACCAAGCATAAGCATGATTAGTACTCCGTATAAGTACTTTTAAGACGAGTTTCAATAATAATCTCTCCCTTTATTCAAGGGAATTCGAAACATTTTCGAAATCTCCCTTGCCTATTTTCATAAATGATAGTGAAAGAGAAGTACGGACAGAGTATTCTTCAATTAAAGTGATCTACCTTGTGAAAAGTGTCGTGAAATTCGGCAAAATATTAAAACGACGCTTTATGTTACTGGATGATATGCTTGAAGAGCAAAAGCAGAAGTTTATATATTTAGTGACGACTGAGGAGTCTACCAACTTAGCGTTTCATGCAATATTATTGTAACGAAGGATACATAGGCCACCATGTTTCCTGAAGCATTCTACTGAGATTTCAGTCACGAGGTACAAATTCATGTATGCTATTCCCTTACACAGCCATTTGCAGGTGCAGTGTCGTTGCAAAAGGATGCATAAATTAACATAAGTAAAAGGAATATATACCCTGACCTTCTCTGGCAGGCAGCGTGAATCGGTGGGAATTCAGAGTCAGCGTAGCTCTGAAACTGTAGTTTAGACCATGATACCAAATCAATTTTAACAACCACATGATCACACACTACACATTTGTGACTCGGAGTGCCAACTTGAGCAATTTCCATGGCTTTGGCTCTGCAGCCGCTGCACCACAACAAGTGTTGGCATGGATAATTGGCCCAAACCAATCTGTTTTCTCCACAAGCAAAACAAGTCCCTCGCTTCACACTAACTGCATAGTCCTGTGTCCATAATTGAAAAACGGTGTGGGTGTTACTGAGAGAGGAAAAATTAATATTGGAGATGATACGGACACACTTGTGTCATCTTACAACAAAAAAAAATAGTGTTAATCCAAAATTGATATGAGTCAGCTAACATTATCATTTGAAAGCATCAAGGAGAATTGAATAATTGAAAAAAAAGAAAAAAAAATTAAATCAATCTTACATCATAGAATTTGATGCTTCTAAGGAAGAACACCTCGTTCTTCTCTCGGGCAAGGTGCTCCAGGACTAAATGCTTCGGCCTGAAATGCTCATCAGGAATCTTAAATCCTCCAGTCCCTCGCCATGTTCGAGCAAGAAAGATAGGGTCTGGTGTCAGAAACTGCAGGAACCTCGGGTTGGTCACAGGTAGTGTATCAGTTGGAATAGTCCTGACATTTTCACCTGTCGATTCACCAACAACTGCATTTGCAACTGTAGCATCACGACTTGTCTCAGAGCTACTGCTGGAAAGAGAATCTTTGTCAGATTCGAATTTGGTCACATCAACATCCTTGTGACGATATTGGTCAACATGTTTCTTGGCTGGTATTATATCACAGAGTGCAGGGAAATCAAACTTCGATACAACCAGTGGTCGAGGGCGGGAAACCTTTGGTGGTAAGAGAATCATGTGATTTGCGACTGTCCCACCAGTGTTGATATACTTTGAAGCACACAATCCTGGGTAAGCCTTGATAAAATCACTTAGTTTAGGGTAGCCAAGTGAAGCATGGTCAAGATTGAGGCCAAATAGTGCTTTAAAATCTGTTTTGAGAGATGACAGGGAGTAAAACTCTCCTTGCCTTGTATTCCTTGACATCTTCTTTAGGAAACTAGGAAGCCATTTCTTCAGCACTGCAAACCATTTTGGTATATCTTGTACAGCAGATGGGCTTTTTTGGGCCTCAGCCCCGTTAACTAGTACATCGGATTTGTCTTGAACTATTCTGCTGGCCCAAGAATTCTGCTCAGGTTTGTTGTCACCTGTACTCATGTCAGTTTGGCCCAATTCTTGACAGTAGAGTTGGCTAGTTTTTTGCTGCATTTCCTCCTGAACCGTCTCTTTCTGAGGTTCCTCACGAGGGGATTCATCTTCAGAGTCATCATATGATAGTAAGCATTTTGGGATGGCGGTTTTCATCTCAACTTTCTTTCCCAATATTTCAGTATAGTGGGCATCCAAAGCAGCGTTTACAGATTTTTCATCCTTGAATGTGACGAAACCAAATCCTCTGGATAGTACTTGACCATCAATGTTCATCTCTAAAACTTTGGCATCTACCACAAGTCCAAATTTCTCTTGAATAATGCAAGCTAACGACTCTGCCTCACATAACGAGTAAATGAGTAGCCTGGTATATAATATATTGCTTTTGGGGGACAAAAAAGCGAACTGAAACTTAATTTTTCTAGAACCAATTTTACTCGATCGGCAGCAATGTGCGACAGGTCTATTTTCTTAAAAGCTTCATTCTTTTTATCTAAAATGAAGTATCTGGGGTTTATTATTATGTGGGAGTGTTCAAGTTTCGGACATGCAATACGCTGGCAAATTGAAATGTGTACCATAGTTTAAAAGCATAGAAAATCTCTCACCTGAGTCTATAGTTACTGGTAGTCCTCCTACAAAAATCTTTTTCTTAAATTCCTGGAGAGCTAGAGAACGAGCAAGTCGGCTTCTTGATTTTTTGTTACCAAGTTCATCTTCACTGTGCTTGTAAAAGCAGTTAGACCCTCTGGCACATCCTGTTGCTGATGAATAGTATTTGCAGATATCACCATCTGAACTTGAGTTGATACTGCATTGTCGAGAATAAATGCATGAAATGAAAAACTATAACTGATAGAAAAATATTAAATCATGTCATAAGGTTCATGAATTAAAACAATTTACCTCTCAGACGAAGACCATGTTTCCTTCAGAGGTATATCACGTGTTGAGACTACCTCATCATTTTGTACGGTGATTTTTTGCTGTGAGTCCCTGTTGGCTGCATTATCGTAGAAAATTAATGCAATTAATAAGTCTATCTTGATCATGAGAAAAATCGGAAACCATACTTGTTGAGTACTTTCCATAGCATGACAAAACTTACTGATGACTAAACTCGTACGATTCAAAGCAGCGCGCATTTGCTGTGATTTTGCCAATTCAATAGGTCTCTCCCGACTGAAGTAAGCAAGTAAGATTTGGGAACAAGAAAATTAGGTCCGATATTAAGACACAATTTAGTGGAGCATTGAGATACATATGCAAACTAGGCTAAGAAAATAACAAAAACTAGTTTGCCAAATTGCTCAAAGACAATGTTCTATAAAAAAATTGAAGGGTTTCTGACCGCAAATTATGAATTTCTGTGCTTGCTCCAAAACGTAGGAGGAGTTGAGCACAATCTATTCGGTCATTCTTTGCTGCAAGAAACAGAGGAGTTTCTTTCAATTCTGAAGTTAGATGCACGCTGTCTGGATCCCGTATTAATAGTATCTGCAAAATCAAGCACAGAAAGACGCAAAGTAAGAACAGCAATACAAATTTTAAAACTTCAAGAACGATAAAATTTACCAATGAGATCAACCCACCTCAAGTGCATCAATTTTTCCACTTCCAGCAGCTAGATGAACTGAAGTCAGTCCGCACTTATCTTTCTGTCTCACTCTAGCACCATTCTTCAGTAGGAGGAGAAGGATTCTATATAACAAAATTGCCACACATTAGTAACTGAATTATATGGATGAGAAATAGAATCTCTGGTGCCACAGTCCGATACCTAATCTGCTGACGGTTGGACACTTTCGATGCTTTAAGGCACCATTGTAGAGCAGAGTTGCCTTCAGCATCAACTTCATTTACATCAATTTCAGTCTTCAGAAGTAGCTTCATCACTGCTTCATCACCAGCCTTTCATGGGAAAAGGAAAAGGAAAAAAAATACAACTCATAAGAGGGTTTAAGCTGTCATTGATATCATGCCGCACAGAAAAGGACAGGACACGCGCCAGAAAAGCAAAAAACTCAAATTATTGCCTGAAAAGCACATCCGATTTCCCACACGGTATATTTTCTAAAACTTGTCAACTGAAGCAGATATGATTCATTGAATATTTCATTTGTTCTTTGTTACGTAGGATATCAGTACTGATTTAGTAGAGTAACAATGAATTTGATTACATGTTTGGCATACTTGTGAGTTTGTGACTATAAGGCGTAGAAGGTTGGAAGAGATTGACCAGTCAGGAAAGTACTATCTGATATGTACCCACATGCTGATTGCTAAGGTCTAACATTGTTGCATTCTTGATCATTATACCACTGACTAATAAACTACACCTTCATATGATGCTCTTGCGGACTACACCTCATTAAGTTTGAAAGAATACCCATATGCTTTTAGTATGGAGTTAAGGCAAACTCTGTGCTTTAATAGACTGATTTTTTGCCATCCTGTATGGGGGGGAATGCTGAGAGTCTTGAAACTAAGATTAATCCTCTAATGATGTAATACTAGCGATGATAGTGGAATAACAAAGGACTAATGAGCTGAGAAATTGGATTATAGCCAATATACCTGGCAAGCCAAGATGAGAGGAGAGACAAGTTTCTTGCTCATAAAACTATTGTTAGTATGACAAGCTCCAAAGAAGTGAAGAAGCTCTATCTCTCGAAGGAGTAGCAACCTCCTATCCTTTGCTCCTACACCGTGGTAGACGTTGTGATCAATGTCCCCCACTCCTTTATTATTGTCCTGGCTCAAGGTGAAAATAGATATAGCCTCCTTGATGACACAGCTGTATAATGTCATCTTTTCTGCTGCCAACTCAGACTGATTTCGAACCTCTAAGACTGACCCAGTCACCTTATCAGCCGCAACCATAAGCAATGCTCCTAGGGCAGCCACCCGTCCTTCCATGGCAACGGCATAGGCCACCTCTCCTGTCTCCTTTGTCTTCTCACACAACATGCTTATGGCCCGTAAATCCTGGAAAACAGATCAAAGTATATGGGTACTTCGAATATATTCATACAGTCGTAGGGCTACTCTTATCTGAATAAGATGATCAAATCTCTTAAGATTGTGCAAGTCTTGCCTTTCAGGACATAAGTTTCTGCCAACACCATAAATTAACTGGTACTATTGTTTTGTAATTGAACTGATTAAATACATACTATGCTCATCAAATCCTGGTACTAGTATATGGGTACTATTATTTATGTCTCCAACCCAAAATAGCAAGCTATTCCATATTGTTTATTTCGCATAATTACATTTTAATGATGCTAATCACATTTCCTTTGACATGGTAGCAAATACATGCATAAATACTGCAGTTCGGTTATTAAATACAGAACTCCAAGTAGAATAAGCCATAAATAAATGATTTTACATAGTAACAGTAGATAATTGTACAGTGTTGTGAAGACGCGAGTTATCGCTTCCACTTCATTAGGAACTACTTCTGTTCATTAGTAACAGTAGATAATCACAAATGGCTTAGAATATTCACATTTGCATGATTGCTTAACTCAGATAGTTTTTTTAGACAAAAAAAGAAGATAACTTCAAGAATTCCAAGCCATAATAACTAGTATTAGGACTTAGCCACTTGGGATCCAGGATAAAATCTTTCTTGTATCCCCTGCTATTCTGCTAAGAGTGCTAACAATTATAATGTCATTTAAAAATAGAATCTTGTATTTTTTTTTTAACAAAAATATTTGAAAAAATGCAAATCTTTTTTTTTTGGACGTTCGGACACGGCCCAACCCACTAGGTACATTCACCAAATCACCAATGTAACATTCCAATTCGTTATATGATGTCAGAGATAACAATAATATTCTATATGTATAACTGGATAAGTACTTCAAAATAACTATTTTATGGAATACAATGCATAAAAAACAACAACAGAAACTAAATGTTAAAATAACATATAACCACTACACAGTAAAAATCCCACGGTAAAAATTTTTTTATAATCCAACCAATGGAATTGGGCAATAATTTTATGAAATAAATCTTATGAAGCATCTTTTTTTATATATAAATTCACACACAATTTAGGGGACAAAACAACAAAAAGAAATTAGATACTGTAACTTTTTACCAATTGCCTATACATGCATAAATGTAAATTTGTTTGTTTATATGGAGTGGCCAGAAAACAACTGTTAAAAAATAAAGGCAGCTGTAAATAATTTCATAGTACTGAAGAAAAAGACAAATAAAATTAAGACAAGAATACCTTTTCGCTGAGGATGAGTAGCAAATCATCCAGAGGTTCATCCGGTCCCCACTTAATGTCCATCCTTCAAAATTTCATGACATGACAAACTGCATCAGACTATCAGCTCACCCCCCACCATATAGTAACCATGCACACACATAGACACATAGACACATAGTACATCCCCCCACAAATTAACTAAAATTATTTTCAACAATTCCATACAAATACTCCGTAATTTTCGTAATTGCTCTTTCATGGACAGCTTTTACTCATTCATTACCTATTTTCTCATAAATTTCCACTACTTACCCTTCTTCTAAAAGAGAAAAAAAAAATCTCACCTTTGTCACTCAACTCAAAAATTCACCAGATTGTTAGCAAATTAAACGCAATTATGTATCCAAATTTACATATTATTAGTTAATAATTCCATTTGAATATGTCGAATTTGCTAACAATTTGATAAATTTTATCAATTTAACAACACACATAAAAGGATTTTTTTAATAGAAATTAGGGTTTTAATTTGAAAGGAGAGGCAGCAAAAGGGGAGGGCTGGGTGGCGGACATGGAGAAGGAGGCGCGGTAGGCGAAGGTCTGGTGGTCGAATGAAGGAAGGCATTGGTAGGCGAGTAGCGGTGGCAGAAAAGGGGCAGTTCTATTTGGATGGGGAAAGGGGCGGCAAGTCTGGTGGTATGTGAGCATGGGCGAGCGAAGTAGGCTGGGCAGAAGGCCGGTGGGGGTCGTCGAGAGTTGGCAAAGGGGTGGAGGGGTGCCGGCAGTTAGGAAGCAGGGGTGGGGATGGGAAGTGCGTGTGGTTGGATTTGGGTCTTGAAGGCGGTGGAGCGGATGAGGGCAGTGGTGGTGACGTAGAGGGCTGGTGTTGGTTGAGCAGGAGATGGTGGAGGAGGAGGCTAGGGTTTGTGAGGTAGAGGGAGGATGTTGAAAGAGTAACTAGGAAAGAATAAACTTGAAAAATATGGTCATAAAATGATAGGGGTAAAGTGGTAATAAAAAGTAAAATGTGTACATGAAAGAGCATAACCCGTAATTTTTAGGGGAACATAATATTAATGTGTTAATAATATTAAAATTTTAAAAAATAAATTAAAAGTGTTTAATTCATAGGTTTAACGATACCGACAAAAATAAATTGACCTAGTCTGAAAATGTGAAACCGTAAACAAACTTTAATCCTTATGAATTCCTTAATAATGTGATACTTGTATACTTTTTATGCGGTCCCGTTCATTGGTTATCTATTTTGGGAGTTGCTAAATCCCGCACAATATTTTGCTTAATCCCGCACATTTTAATTCGTTATCCCAAATTCGTCCCTCTTATTTCTCACGCTCACCCTTCATCACATTCATTTATCAATTTCACTTCTCTCTCTAGAAAAAATAAAACCCCAAAACTATCATCTCTTCCCAATCCAACATCCATCTCCCTGCACCGGCTACCCCCGCCGCCGCCGACATCCATCTCCCAGCGTCCGTCCTCTCAGGCCACCGTCGTCTGGTATCATCATTTTCGCAACCACCGTAATGCACTCAGGCCACCGTCGTGCATCTCTACCCTTCGCAGCGGCCATCGTCAACCACGCCAGCGTCTTGCCATCCTCTATCGGACTGCTACTGCTACTGCCGCCCTACGACGACCGTCATGCGATCACCCTGACGCATTCAAAACTGCTACTGCCGCCCTACGACCACAGTCATACGACCATCGCTAGTTCGCCACAATTGCCTGTCACCCACGGCCGACCTCCCCCGGACTACACTCTTACCACCCTAACACCGAATAATCCGCAACCACCCACAATCACACAACAACCGATCCAAACCCTAATTGTGAAACCCCCCTTTTTAACAACATTAAAAAAACTTTTCAATTGATTAAAAGACGATTATTGATAAAATTGTTAATAGAAAGGAGAAATTAATTGTGTTATGTGCGAATTACGATCTATAATTGTCAAACCATTGCAAATTGTTTAGGTTTTGAGAGGGAGAGAGAAGGGGGACATTTTTTTTTTTTGGTTTTTTATTTGAAGGGTAATGATGGAAAAAGAAGGTAAAATGTATAGGATAAAGTAAAATTGTGTGCGGGATTTAGCAACTGCGCTATTTTATTTCATTGTTGTGATATTTAATAGTTATCTCTTATCTATTTCCATTTTTGTTAACATTTTGTGGGTCATGTTCCATATACAAGTATGACATTTGTTTTATGTGGTCGAGAATAGTTCATTTGGTTTTTTTTGTCTTTGTGTCAAAGACAATAGATAAACAATAACTTTTGTTAAAACAGATTGCTTAAGGCGAGTATTATTCATTTTAAACTTAAAACAGGTCAAATAATAATACATGGTGGTCATAATAATGACAGAACTTTTGATAATTACTAGTTAAAAAGTAGGGTGATTTGATAGATAAACAGTAAGTCTTAAGTTTAAGACGAATAATGGTCGTTTTAAATGAGAATCGATGATTGATAAATATTGATAGGGAAGGAAAGGGTGGTCATCTATTGAAAATATAGACGTTTTATGACTTCTAGATATTTATTTTTCTTCCTACACAATATCCTTTTACTGTGTTGTCCGTATATCGCGGGACATTTATAATATTTTAAAGATGTCGACTAATTCAGGTGATAGAATTTCCAAATATTAAAAATCAATTCTTGCAAAATTAATTTCTAAGTCTAATAACTTTCAAATTGCTATCAGGGAATAAGGTACTCCGATGAGTCCGATCCACCTACGTTTTCTCACTACCAATTTTACTATGAACGAGCTTTTCACATACAAAAACAATAAATAAAAAGAAGAAGAAAAATAAATTTTCAGAAAATCTGCACACATGAAATCAGAATCACACAGACTCCCAACGCTCAAAACAGACGACAATAATCAGAGAAATGCAGAAGGTACTCCAATAAAAGGCCAAACATACCCTTTCCTTTTTAGGTAACTCTCATTTTGTCTTCCTTAGATCATCCCCAAGCAGAGGTCGCACTAATTAGGTCGCGACACAGTTTTACTCTTAATCACACTTTATTTATCTTGACCTACTTTCACCCTCCCAAGCAAAAGGTCACGATCTAGGTCATCAACCCAATCATTTTCCACTTCACAATTCATATTATACACTTTTCTCTATTATTTTTTATTAATCAACCAATAAAAATTGTACACCTAGTGGTCAATAAGGTGGTCAATTTTGCTCCATCATGGTCACAAATTGACCTTTTATGTAAAATGGTTACAAATTAGCAAAGAAAGTCACCAATTATCTTTGTTTAATTACATCATTAGCATGACCAAGCAAGATCATGACCTACCAATTGACCTTGCTTGGGGATGGTCTTATCCCACCTCAATCCCCAAACGCATCAATCTCACAAAAACAAAATAATAATAATAAAAGTACACAAATTTTTTCATACATAAATATAAAATCACAAATTCTCTTTTCCTATCCTATCCGTCTTAAAGTTAGACATGTTAAATACTTATCAAATTATTCCACTTATCGTCTAAAATATACCAAAAATTGTGTTTTTATTACCGACACTTAATAGCACTTGAGCCGTTTTAAGACCGATTTTCAAACTCCACCTATAAAATTACTTAATAATTTATTTATGAATATCAAGAAAAGGGAATCCGAGTAGAGTAATTAATATAAAGAGGAAAGAGACAAAAGAAAGGACGAGTGTAGTATGTGAGAGGATAGAGTTTGTTTGGAATCACCTGACGCAACGCAGAGACAACTCCAGAGGTAGGAAACACTGTGCCACAACACTACACCTGCTGCTGCTGCTACTTGTACTTTTGCAACTCATCCCACCATTTCCACTACCATTACCTTTTGGTATTATTGCAGTCCCAACTTTTCTAGTTTTGAGGTCAGTACGTCCTCTTTTCCGTATAAGCAGCTCTATGCATCGCAGTGAGTGGTTCTCTGCCGCTGTGTGCAACGGTGCGTACCCGGTCGCTTTCTCGACCTCGTTCACTAACGGTGTTACTCCACACACCTCCCCGTTTAGTAATGCTGCTGCTGATTCTGCTGCGTCGAACTCGCAGCATATGTGTAGCAGCCGTGATGCTGTTCCACGGTCTAATGATTCCGAGCTGGATATCTCATTAGCTTGTCCGATTAGCGAGGCTTTGTC
Source organism: Heliosperma pusillum (assembly GCA_022085475.1). Classification (NCBI taxonomy): domain Eukaryota; kingdom Viridiplantae; phylum Streptophyta; class Magnoliopsida; order Caryophyllales; family Caryophyllaceae; genus Heliosperma; species Heliosperma pusillum. The sequence goes on along the minus strand of JAIUZE010012181.1, from coordinate 6,307 downwards.
GTCTTTGAATATCGCTTTTATCAGCATGTTTAGTGAGTTGTTTAATGCAATAGAGGATGACGATGACGATGTTGATACTCCGGTCCTCTGCTTTGCAACAAACAGAAAATGTACCGCATTTATCACCAAATCCGCTTACAGTTTTAACTAAATCTACTCATCTTACAAACTTCTTCGCATTCAAAGCAGACTCTCATCATTACAGCATAAACTTTCTGTTAAATAAATGTGGAGAATTTTTAAAAATTCTGCAATTAAATGCGGAGAAATTATTAATGTAGCACTGCTTATGGTCTATAATATCAATGCAACACTGACGCTGACAGATACAGAGTTAATGAATAAAAGTTGAGAATTTTACATGTAATTTCAGATTTTCTCGTCAAACACTACCTAATTTTCTGAAAATAAAATCTGTTTATATGTTGTTTACAGTAGCTCCAAATCGAGTTGTTCAAACGTCGTAGAGGCATATCGAAGCTAATTTTCCAACTACGTCGCAAGTTAATGTGATTATACATTTATACACCTAAACTAATGAAAAACGGTGAAGAAACAGAGGACATAGGGAAGAATTTACTGTTCGATTGAAAGGAGGAGTAGAACAAGTTTGTTGCGGCAGTGAATCTTCAATCCTCTTCATATTCGCCTTCATTTTCTTCAATGAACACCAAGAATTTAAAAGATTAGCTTATTTGTCAGAAAAAAGTTGAAAATCGTAACGATGACGATAATACTGAAGAAAAAATCTCACCGGAGATGGAGAATCGTAGACGCTTTCTGTTAGTGAGTTGAAGAGCTGAGTTTCATCAATTTTCTGCTAAAAAACAGAAAAGAAGAATTATTTTAAGATATTCAAGATTTGAGTGAGGAAAATAGTCCGTATAAAAAGAATGGAGAGAAGAGAGGAAGAAATAAGTAGTACGGAAGAATTATGCAAACAAGGAAAGAAGTTATCATTATTAAGTGAGTTGAGGAGCTGCGAAGCTTCATTGTAATTCTGTAAATGTTGAACTTCCATTTTCTGCATACGAAAATAACCAACAGTAGATAAAGTTAAAAATCGCCATTTTTGGAAAGGAAATGCAGTTAGAAACGCGTAAAATTGAAGGTTCTAAGTAAGATTGAAAGGATGATGACAATAATGTTGATGTTAAATCCTACATTATTCACCTCTGTATTAAATGAGTTGAAGACTTGCATCTATGGCGGTTGCTTTGTTGAATGGATTTTAATTGCTTATTTTTAGAGAGAGAAATATTTTGATGTGTTTGTTGAAGAGAGTTTTAAGAGGAAGTAAAAATATGAAAGGATGAAGTGATGAGATGTAGGTTTGAATTTATAATGAGGCTCCAATGTTTTTGTGGAGTGATTTGTTTCTTACAGATTATCAGTCGTTTTGTATCATGGTCTCATGCCACCATGCCCAACTCCATCATCTTATTTTCATTTATTTGTTGTTGATATCTTACTCTATTTTATTTCAGGATACTCCCGGGAGCATATACAGTGGAGGCGGGGTGGGGGCTGTAGCTTAGAGGATTAGAGCACGTGGCTACGAACCACGGTGTTGGGGGTTCGAATCCCTCCTCGCCCAAAACCGACCTTCATCTACTTAGGTGTTGTCGAGTCGCCATTGAGGTTGTCAATGATCTGTGCTAACTTGTAGAATCATCGAGATAAGCTCGGTTAAAGTTTCGCTCGAAATCCTTTAAAACAGATTCTGACTTGATGTCAAGTTGAGACGGACCAAATCCGAGCCGATACATAACTCCCCATCGAAAGCTCATTTAGACTCATTTCATTTTTATATTTTATTTAATTTTCATGTATGACAACTGTTTTTGCTCTTGATTAAACTTTATTTTAGCATTTGTGATTACATTTTTCTTAGATTTGATAAGCATCTTAAAATATATTTAGTTTTAATTTGATCTAAAAGTTAAAAAGGTAAAGAAAATAATTATTTAATCGAGCTCGCTGTCACGAGTGGCTTCTTTGCCTACCGATAAAAGTCGCGGTGCTACGCATGAGTACCGACTTGGGCCTAGAATTTTCTACACTTTTGAACATAAGGAGGTTGTCTGGAGAATTCCGGAAATGAGAAGACTAATCTAGAATAGCCCGGAAACTACTAGAAACTTCCAGAGGCACAAAGGAGATTCTAGCACGGACCGGAGACTTCTGGAACATTCCGAACCATTCCGGAACAAGCTAGAACATGGCGGAACTATCTAGATATCTCTAGGCATCTCTTGTACATACTAGAGTATTCTAGGACATGCCTTGTATATACTAGGAAGCCTTGTAACTTCTAGACAATTCTAGAATAGGCTAGGACTTGTAGGGACTAGAACATTCCCAAGAGCCCTATATATAGGGGACCTTGGCATTCATTTTGGATCATCACAAAGCATTCACACAAACTCTCATTGTATACTTCAAGTGTTCTTAATACAAGCAATCTTTCCAAACTCTAAGTGTCTTAGTCTTCTTGTTCTCAAGCTAACACTTCTTTGTCCATCGACTTAGACATTGCCTAGCATATAAGGGTCTTGCTTGACTTAGCTTGCAACGGACCGCAAGTTAGGTAGCACACGAGCGTGATCTTTGGGTGTAAGTTATCATCTCGTGACATCGCGCCCAATATGAGTTGATACCGAGCTTTTATTTTTTGTGCTCGAAGAGTTCCTAGCCGACTTCGAGCTTAAGCTCAAATTTCTGAGCCGGTTAAACCCCAGCTCGAGGTCGAGCTCAAATCCACTCTGTTACACCTCTAGTTGTGTAATACCCGTCCTTTTATAAAACATTATTCATCCCAAGTGATGTAAGAGTCTTTTGAATTATTCCTTAGTTCAAGGGTCAGTAGTTAGTTGCGCGTATCAAAGTCATCAGGTGGGACTCGAAAGAGTGACTCGATCGAGTTAGGTTCACTTCACCAAGTGCATGTGTGACTTGATCGAATGCATGTGAGACCCGGCTGAGTTAGTGTCACTCGACCGATAGAGGTGATCAAATGTGGGCTTAGGCCGGCCTCACGTTAAATTTTTGGCCCACGCACAAGCTGGTTAGCGGGTTTGGGACGGGTTAGTAGGCTGGTCCTTTGTATCTTTCTTAAAATGCTTTGTCCGTACCCGCTTATTTATCGGGCGGGGTGGGTCGAGTTTGAATTTATAATGAGCCTCCAATGTTTTTGTTTTTATTGGTAGTGATTTGTTTGTTACAGATTATCGGTCCTTTTGTATCATGGCCTCATGCCACCATGGCTAACTCCATCGTCTTATTTTCCTTTATTTATTGTTGCTTTCTTTATTTTATTAGTCCTTCATCTACTTAGGTGTTGTCGAGTCGCCATTAGGGTTGTTAATTATCTGTGCTAACTTGTAGATAAGCTCGATTAAAGTTTCGCTCAAAATCCTTTAAAAGAGATATGACTCGATGTCGAGCTGAGACAGACCAAATCTGTGCCAATACATAGCTTCAGATCGAAAGCTCGTTTATGCTCATTTCATTTTTATTTTTTATTTAATTTTCTTGTATTACAACTGCTTTAGCTCTTAATTAAACTTTATTTTAGCATTTGTGATTACTTTTTTATTAGATTTGATAAGCATCTTAAAATATATTTAGTTTTAATTTGATTTGAAAGTTAAAAACCTAAAGAAAATAATGATTTAATCGAGCTCACACCCAATATGAGTTGATTCTGAGCTTTTATTTCATGTGCTCGAAGAGTTCTTAGCCGACTCCAAGCTCAAGCTCAAATTTTCGAGCTGGTTCAAAGCCGAGCCCGATGTCGAGCTCAAATCGACTATGTAACCCCTCTAGTTGTGTAATACCCGTCCTTTTAGAGAACATTATTCGCCCTAAGTGATGTAAGAGTCTTACGAAGCATGCCTTAGTTCAAGGGTCAGTAGTTAGTTGCGCGTATCAGAGTCATCAGGTGGGACTCGAAAGAGTGACACGGCTGAATTAGGTTCACTCCACCAAGTGCATGTGTGACTTGACTGAATGACCGTGAGACTCAGCTGATTTAGTGTCACTCGACCGAGTAGGTTGAGTGCACTCGGCCGAGTCGATTTAATTACGGGTCCGGAATCTATTTGTATTTTAGGGGTGATGGGTCATATATACGTTTATTCTTATTTTCACTCTGGAAACTTCTTGATTAGCTTCTTTAAGCCTTACACTAACTCTTAAATTTCTCTTACTCAAGCTTCTTCAATCATCATCTCAAATCATAAATTGGGATTAAAAAGGGGATTTGGCTTCAACAAATTGGGGATTTCCTTATGGCGTTTGAACCTAATCTTTTGCGATAAGTTTATTGATTTCCTTAAAGGAGTTAGAATAAAATCTTAATATTTCAATTAGTCATATTGTAATGAATTTGTCTAGTTGATAGTGGTATATGCGATTTATACGTGTAAGTAATGGATTATGTGTGATTAATTGATTGATTGACATGGTTATGCTTCGATTGCTAAAAGGTAAAGTTATTCTCTACTCAGTATTTGGATTAAGTGATACATGTGGTGGTTGTGATTGTGATTGAAATAATGACAATGCTTCTTGATGATGTGTTGATTCATGATGATTATTGAATGATTGGGTGATTAGAAATTTGTATTCTATTCTTGTAAGTTCGGCATTGGACTACGGTACGGGTAAACAAGTTTCTTGGGGCAGCGTTGTATGTGGAGGGTCGTCTAGAGTCTCCCCTTGTTGGTCTGCCACAAGGGAGAATATGAAAATTTTATGGTTTGAGGAGTTGGGGTCAAGCATATGTTGGAGTAGGTGTCCTCCACAATAGTGCGCCACATACTAAATCTTATTATGGAATATAATTGGGATATTTATTGACTATATATATGATTAGTCAGTTGATTAACGTAAATCAATAACGGTTGGCTGAGTAGAGTTTGACGTTATTGTCGTTTGACGGCGGTGATCAACTGATCCCTTTCGGTCACACCTAAAGGATGAAATCCAAATAATAACTAATTATTTGTATACGATACAGTTAATTAGTACATTACATATATTCGATATGTACGAGAGTTAATTGTTAGAAATTGAGTTAAGAACTCAAATTCGATTAAACTTATTTTTTCAATTATGCGATAATTGACTAATAAATTTATATCTTATTTTAATACGATTAAATAAGATTTAACTTAGTTATTAATCGTTAAATTACTAAATTAGTTGAGGTTTTGAGATAGAGGTAATTAGTTAATTATATTTACAAGGAGTTGTAAAATAAATTAACCAAGCATTGTGGGACCCATTATATATTGATATAATGGTAAAATATTACTTAAAATGTTAAGTACATATTATTTATTTAATTGAGTTATATAATTGTTATATGATCAAATTAACTCTTAATTATACAAGATAATTAACCATATGATCAATAAGTATTTGTGAGACAAATATCAAAAAATCAAAATGGACCTAACTAGGCCATTGTGGCCGGTTAGAGTGTAGTTACAATGGTGATGATTGTTGCTCTTGTTTATACTCTTTAGTTACTAAATGAAAGTGACATAACAAGTAGAAATAATCATCACTTGTTCTACAACACTCCACTCTTGTGACACCCTCAAATTTGCGGAAAGAAAAAATAATTTAACTAAATAAAAGATGATAATACATAACAAAGGTGTCTTAAATAAAAAGGTTCAACAAAAAGGAAATGATATTATACAAAAGAAATATCCAAAACGGGAGACATATTTCCCGTATAAATACGTAAATAAAAGAGTGTATAATAATATACAATCCTAAGAACCGAATATAGGTCCAAGGTAAATACTTCGCTCGCTAGCTCGTCAATGAACCCAAAGTTATGCATCACAAACCTTGCCAACCGCATTAAATATAAACACGGAAAGCCACGTCAGGGGGCGAACTCCGAGTTTCGTCCCAGCCACGAAATGTCGAGTTTAATAAAACATGAATAACATAAAAGAATGTATATGGAAAATACAAAACTTAACATATACGATATGCTTTTCATGTTATGAAACAAATAACTAACATATAACCTAACATATGAAAGCTATCATGTGAAACCGTTATTAATCTATAACACGAGGTAGGGACACTGGTATGCTAGCTCATAGGTTACCTTTAACATGACCATGATACACTCAAACCCTAATCACACATAATATCATGTGAATCAGTTAACAACCGGTAATCCAAACTCTATCAACCTTAGCCGGCTTGCATCTCACCTTCTAAGATTCATAGAATCATACAAACATGAAAGACCAATCCGTCTAGAAACAGGCATAAG
>JAIUZE010012180.1:0-49419 GCA_022085475.1 Heliosperma pusillum | reverse complement strand
TCAGTACGGAGGTGGAGCGAATGAGGATCCTGGTCAGCATATGGAAATCTTTATAGACTATTGTTCTACTATTCCGCTTACTGCTGGGGTGACTGCTGATAAGGTGAAAGAGGTATTACTTCCTTTCTCTTTACGGGATAATGCTCGTGAATGGTATCGGTATTTGGATAAAGAACAAGCGGGGATTACAGACTGGAACACACTCGCTCTAGCCTTTTACAAGAGATTCTTCCCTCCCCATCGTACAAATGCTTTAAAAGGGCAGATTACTAGCTTTAAGCAAGTGGCAAGTGAAGACCTAAACGAAGCTTGGACTCGTTTCAAGCGGCTTGTTTGCTCCGTTCCGCACCATGGATTTTAGCAATGGTTCCTTTGTAACCAATTTTATAATGGGTTGTTTGACGATCATCGGGCTGTTCTTGATTCCGCTGCCAATGGGAGATTCCAGCAGAATATTGACGATGATAAGGGTTATAATATCATTGAGGAAATGGCGAGACACACGGCAGAGTATGGAAATCCAAGGGGAGGTATGCGCAAGGGTAGTGGTGAATCTAGTGCGGTTGTCGCGCAACTAGAGGCTATGAATGCTAGATTTGATAGGTTGGAGATGAGTCAGGTTCCGGGGGGACAACAGACAGTTAATGCTATGGTTCAACAAACGTCCACTTGTGAGAGATGTGGGGATGAGGGGCATTCTGCAGCTGCTTGTATGACGGAGAAAGAACAAGTGCTTGCTTTCCAACAATACAAGCAAAGCAGTCCGTTTTCCAACTTTTACAATGAACGAACTAGGGAACATCCTAACTTCTCGTGGAAAAGTCAGAACGTTTTGAACCCCACCGCAACACAACAACAAGTATATACCCCACCGCATCGTAGTCAACAACAAGGTGGTTTCCTTCACCAAAAGGCACCGTCTTTTCCTCCTCCGACTCAACAACCACCTATTGTACCAACTGAAACTGCAGAACTTAAGTCCATGTTTCAGTCTTTCATGGTACAATACCAAAAGAATGAGCAAGCTAAAGATGCTTCAATCAAGATGCTTGAGACACAAATGGCACAAATAGCATCTAAGCAAGCTACAAGGCAACCGGGTACGTTGCCATCTCAGCCGGATAGGCAACATGACACGGCTAATGCGATACATCTCCGAAGCGGTCTTTCATATGATGGACCGAAGCTGCCTCCAACAACTGAAAAAGTCACATCCGACGGTTTAGAAGCTAACCAGGAAGAAACAGCAGCAGACGAGTCTGCTGTGCCACTGACAAAAAGTCGATCGACTGTTTCAAGCAATCGATCGACTAAAATCTCTGAAGCTGAATCTGAACTAGGCGAAAGAAGTCGATCGACAGACCAGGTTAGTCGATCGACTGACATAAGTAGTCGATCGACTGACATAAGTAGTCGATCGACTGACATAAGTAGTCGATCGACTGACCAAAATAGTTGATCGACTATTTTGCCCTCTGACGACACTGATTTGATACCTGTTCCTAATGAGGCGTCTTCTACTGCTGATAAGACGTCTAGTTCTGCTCCAAAGAAGAATAAAGCTGCTGATCCGCAAATTGTTATCAAAGTTCCTTTTCCGGGACGATTAAAGAACACAAAGATCGAGCAGCAATTTGGTAAATTCATGGAGGTCGTCAAAAATCTCCAGGTAACTGTACCATTTACTGAGTTAATTACCCAAGTACCTTCTTACGCTAAATTTATGAAAGATATTTTGACTCGTAAGAGAAGTTTCAATGAAATGGAAACTATTGCTTTTACCGAAGAGTGTAGTGCACTCCTACAAAGCAAATCTCCACCCAAATTAAAGGACCCGGGTAGTTTTTCAATTCCTTGCACCATAGGCACCCATGTTATCGATAAAGCTTTGTGTGATTTGGGTGCAAGTGTTAGTGTGATGCCCTATTCAGTTTGCGAGAAACTGAACATGGGAGACCTCAAAGTTACTAACGTAACTTTACAAATGGCTGACCGAACAGTTAAAAGACCCCTAGGTGTTTTAGAGGATGTTCCTGTTAAGATAGGTAAATTCTTTATACCTGTCGACTTTATTGTGTTAGATATGGCCGAAGATACTCAGATTCCCATAATTCTAGGTCGACCATTTTTACATACTGCAGGAGCTATTATTGATGTCAAGCATGGACGCTTGACTCTAGAGGTGGGGGGTGATAAAGTGACCTTTAATTTAGCAAATACTCTTGCCAAACCTATGATAGAGGACACTTGCTATGCTATTGATATAATTGATCACTCTGTTTTTGATGTTTGGTCGGGTCCCTTGATTAGGGACCCGTTAGAGGCTTTGATGGTTTTGGATGCATGTGCAGATAACCCGAAGAACAATGACGCTGTGTTGGGTATGCTAGAAGCCGCTTTGGAAGGTCGTGACCTCACAAATGCTGAAGGAGAAACGGTAAAACGATTGGTAAATACTTCTTGTGCTGTCGAAGTAAAAACACCTGAACTTAAACCTCTCCCTTCTCATCTTAAGTATATGTTTTTAGATGAGTGTAAGAAATACCCAGTCATTATTAGTGCGAAGCTTTCTAATAACCAACTAACTGCTTTGTTGGATATCCTAAATAAGAACAGGAAAGCCTTGGGTTACAGTTTGGAGGACTTGAAAGGAATCAGTCCTGACATTTGTATGCACAGAATTGAATTAGAGGAAGGACACAAGCCCTGCAGGCAAGGTCAGCGTAAGTTGAATCCGAAAATGCAGGATGTTGTGATGGCAGAGGTAATGAAATTGCTAGATGCAGGTATTATTTATTCTGTTGGCCATTCTAAATGGGTGAGTCCAGTTCAGGTAGTCCCGAAGAAAGGAGGGACTACAGTGGTAAAAAATGATAAGAATGAATTAATACCAACTAGAGTTGTCACTGGATGGCGAATGTGCATTGATTATCGACAACTAAACGTCGCCACAAAAAAAGATCATTTCCCCCTCCCTTTCATTGATCAAATGCTAGAAAGGTTAGCTTCCCATAAATTTTTCTGCTATCTAGATGGATACTCAGGGTTCTTTCAGATCCCTATCCACCCAGATGATCAGGAAAAAACGACTTTTACTTGCCCACATGGTGTTTTTGCTTATCGCAGAATGCCATTCGGATTGTGTAATGCCCCAGCTACCTTCCAAAGGTGCATGATGGGGATATTTTCTGAGTATATCGAGTCGATAATGGAAGTTTTTATGGACGATTTCAGCGTCTATGGAAGTGATTTTGATACATGTTTGACTAACCTTGATAAAGTTTTGCAGAAGTGTATCGAGGTTAACTTGGTTCTAAACTGGGAAAAGTGTCATTTCATGGTCAACGAGGGAGTTGTCTTAGGGCATTTAGTTTCTGACAAGGGCATCCAAGTTGATAAGGCAAAAGTGCAAGTGGTAGAGCAATTACCACCTCCCGTAAACGTTAAGGGAGTTAGGAGTTTTCTTGGCCATGCTGGCTTTTATCGCCGGTTTATTAAAGATTTCTCGAAAATTGCTAAACCACTTACACAATTATTGCTCAAGGATGCCCCATTCAATTTTACTGATGAATGCCTTTCTGCTTTTGACAGGTTGAAGCGAGCCTTGATTACAGCACCAATTATTCAGGCTCCAGATTGGGAACTTCCGTTCGAAATCATGTGTGATGCTAGCGATTTCGCAGTCGGCGCAGTACTAGGTCAAAGAAAAGACAAGGATTTAAGTGCAATTTACTATGCGAGCCGGACATTAGATGAGGCTCAGGTGAAATATGCCACCACAGAAAAAGAATTGCTAGCTGTGGTATATGCGCTAGAAAAGTTTCGATCTTACTTGTTAGGTTCGAAAGTTATTATTTTTACTGACCATGCCGCACTGAAGTACCTTCTTGCTAAGAAGGAAGCCAAGCCAAGACTGTTGCGGTGGATACTCCTACTCCAGGAGTTTGATTTGGAGATTAAAGACAAGAAGGGAGCTGAGAATTTGGTTGCCGATCATTTATCTCGCATACCATCGCAGGAAAAGGGAGATTCTTTACCTATTAATGATTCTTTTCCTGACGATATTCTGATGTCTATTACTAATGAAAATCCGTGGTATGCTGATTATGCTAATTTCATTGTAGGTAATCTATTGCCTCCTGACCTGTCTTTTCAGCAAAGGAAGCGTTTCCTTCACGACGTGAGGCATTACTTTTGGGACGATCCTTATTTATTTAAGGAATGCGCAGACGGTCTTTATCGACGGTGTATACCGCAGTGGGAGACCAAGGCAATCCTAGAAGCATGCCACTCTTCATCTTATGGTGGTCACCACGGTCCGTCTCGAACCGTGGCTAAGGTACTTCAATCTGGTTTCTATTGGCCCTCTATGTTTAAAGACGCTAAGGATTTTGTGGTAGCTTGTGATGCATGTCAGCGAACAGGAAATATATCTAAGCGGCATGAGATGCCTCAAGTAGGAATACTAGAGGTGGAGGTTTTTGATGTCTGGGGCATTGATTACCAAGGCCCATTCCCGTCAAGCAAAGGTAATAGATATATATTAGTCGATGTTGATTATGTATCCAAGTGGGTAGAGGCTGTTGCCTCGATCCATTGTGATGCTAAGACTGTCATCCAACTGTTTAAAAAGGTAATTTTCCCTCGCTTTGGTGTCCCTCGGGTCGTCATTAGCGATGGAGGTTTGCATTTTACAGAAAAACAACTTTGTGCTTTATTGTCTAAATATGGTGTTGCACACCGTCGTGGTTTGGGATATCACCCTCAAACTAGTGGTCAAGTAGAGGTTTCCAATCGGGAAATCAAAGAAATATTAGCAAAGGTTGTCTCTAAATCTCGAAAAGATTGGAGCATGAAACTGGATGATACCTTATGGGCCTATAGAACGGCATTTAAGACACCAATTGGCACTTCACCATATCGATTAGTCTATGGTAAATCTTGTCATTTACCCGTAGAACTAGAGCATAAGGCTTGGTGGGCCATTCATGAATTGAATTTTGACAACAAACTTTGTGGTGAGAAACGTTTGTTGCAGATAGATGAGCTGGAGGAGTTCCGGATGAATGCCTATGAAAGCTCCAGAATATACAAAGAGAAGACAAGACGGTGGCACGATAAGAGACTTATACCGCGAGAGTTCAAGGTTGGTGAGAAAGTATTGCTATTCAATTCCCGACTCCGCCTTTTTCCTGGTAAACTGAAGTCCAGGTGGTCTGGACCCTATACGGTAACTTCTATTTCTAAGTTTGGGTCAGTCGAGTTAGAAAACTCCGAAGGCAAGCGGTTTAAGGTAAATGGTCATCAAGTTAAGCATTATTACGGAACCACGGATTCTATCGGAATGATCGAAGTATTATACTTCGACCATATTGATGAACAAGCCAATTGAGGTAACAAGGACGAGCGGGACCTCATAAACCAGCGCTTACCGGGAGGCAACCCGGATTGTATTAAGGTTGTATGTTTGAACTTTTTGCTATCAGCTTAGTTTAGCTTAGTTTAGCTTTGTGAGTTGAATTACTTTTAGTTGTTAATTTAGCTTCTTAGTGTTTTTCATTAGCTTCGCTTGAGTATTAAGTGAGAGAGGGGCCACTTTTGACTGAAAGGTGCGTGTTAGGAGATCGTGTCGCGCAATTTCTTAGAACAAAGAAAGTCGATCGACTGAAATTTTTAGTCGATCGACTATTTTTGTTGAAGAAGGAATTTTTCGGAATTTAGTCGATCGACTGAAATTTTTAGTCGATCCACTAATTTTGTTGAAAAGGGATTTTTTGCTAAATTTAGTCGATCGACTAGATATTCCAGTCGATCGACTAATTTTGTTGAAAAGGGATTTTTTGCTAAATTTAGTCGATCGACTAGATATTCCAGTCGATCGACTAAATCAAGGCAAAACAAAAAAAATTTTCGAATTCAGCCGTGTTTTTAAACCTTCGCGCGGCACTCTTTTTCTTCCTCTCGTCTTTCGTCATTCTTCTATCTTCACTGCACCACTCTTCTTCTCCCTCATTCTTCCACTTATTCACTCTCTTTTGTTACTTCTATCCTTTCCTTACCCTCACAAGTAAATTTTATTCTTTAAATCCTCTCCATCATCCAATTCCAATAATCCCAATTAAAAAATTAGGGTTTGAGTTTTCAATTGATTTGGGGATTTCTGAAAAAGTTACACAACTAATCGTCAAACTTTACTTGTGATAGGTACACTATGGAAGGAGGCAAGCGACGGAGGATGGCCACCGGACAAACCTCCAGGCGGCAGACGGCAGTCCCGACGCCGACCGAAGATACGAGTGACGGAATTCCAGCAGACCCGCATACCGCAATAATACAACACGAACCCCTAGATAGTCTACCGGACTATCTGGAGGTAATTTTCGAATCCCAAACTCAAAAGAATCGGTTTGAATCACTCTCGCATAACCCTATTGTTCCTTCGCGTTTTCTTGATCGTGACGCGCTAGTGGCTTTAGACCTCTATGATAGTGTTATAGGCATTCTGAATGGTACAGGGATGTCAGGTTTAATTCAAATGAAAGAGTACACTTACCAATCCCCGACCCTTGAGTTTTTCAGCAGCTTCTTTTTATCTTTCGCTGATTTTAAGGCGAATGCGAATGCCGCTTGCATCCGTTTTCGCCTTCTTAATCAGCCCTTTACCTTTTCCGTGCCTGAGTTTGGTGCTCTTCTTGGTCTGCTTGGAGAAGGGGAATATCACCCCCCTAGAAAATTGATTCAGCCACTGTGGGCCGCTCTTTCCGACCACCATAATGGTAGGAAACGGGGTTTGTTTGTGCATCATCCGGCTGTGCGTTATTGGCTTCGTTTAATTGCAAGCACAATTTTTGGACGAAAAGAAGCCAATAATGTAAACTCGGATGAGCTTCACATCTTAGGCGGCTATTTGAATATCGATAGTGGTCGTCCGTTTTTGCTAAATATTGCTTATCTCGTCGCTCAGCACTTTGTTAATGTTGCAGACGGGGTCTTGACTTCTATATACTGTGGGGGGGTGGTCACCCATTTTGCTAAACGATTGCTTCCCGACTTCCCCAGGGGTATGCTACCCATTGGTCACGAAAACCAATTTTTAGACAATGCTTGTGTGATCGATCGATTTTTCATGTGTCACATAAATTGGCTCTTAGATGACGGGACGTGGAAAATCTCCACGTCCACCTCAGTGACTTTGCCTTGCGACTCTTTACCTCCTTTGACCCCTCTTCCTTTTGTCGCGCGAAAGGCATCTCGACCGCCTGTCCCCTCGTACCTTTTACCTTACATTCTACCTAGGAGGGCCGGTGGTCGTAGTCAAGAACGAGAGATGGGGCAGCCATCTACATCTGCTCATGCTGGACCTTCCTCGGGTTTTCCGACCCATTTCTTACCTCCACCCCCTTTCGTGCCCCCTTCGGTCATTGACCAAGGGGCACGTGACCGTATGCTACTTGATTTAGGTAGCAGGATAGCGCAGCTGCAAATGAACCAGGCCTTGTTTGGGTTCCCTGTCTATGAGTCCTACGTACGTACCGGTCGAGTACCACATGATAGAACCCACCCTTCTTACTACCGCTATCCGGAGGGTGGCTATCCCGACAGAGACGCCACGGAGGCGAGTCGTAGTGACGAGGACGCTGAGTCGGAGGAGGAGGAGGAGAGCGATGGTTAGTAGGAGCTTGATGCGACCTCCCTTGTTGTTTGCTGGTTTGGGGAGGTCGTCTTGGTATATAATTGTAAGTTTCTTTATCATATTTTACTCCCGCATGCATTTCTCTCATCTTGCACCCCTTTCCCTTACATACTGCTGCTGCTGATGTTTGTGTGCTGAACACAATGAGGACATTGTGTGTTTTTGGTTGGGGAGGGTATGCATGTGTCTGTGTTTTGCATCCATTTGCATTATTTATTGCATTTTCGCTTTCATATTTATTGCATTTCTGCATGCATTGTTTATTTAATTTGAATATAATCAAAACAAAAAAATTTGAAAAATCATAAAAATACAAAAACATGTTTAATTTTGCATTTAGGTCAAGTCGGAACGGTTGATAACAATGATGAAACCGCTTCTATGCTTTTATAGTCTAAGCCTTGCATCGTTAATGCCATCTTGTACAATCATTTGCATAATCTACGAGTTTTTGATTAAAATTTACTGAACGAATAGACTTGACTTGATATCGGCAACCTACTTAAACATTCTAAGGAATTAGAGTCTTCATAAACTGATGACATTCATGATCAGTTTCATCTAGGATGTGAGTAGGACTCCTTATAAGGCATGTAACATTAATTTGCATAAGCATGACATTTACCTCTTTGTGCCTGTATGCATTCGGTTTGTGGAAGGTGACACATGTGGAGAGGCAAATCCTTTTTTCTCATTTTTTACCCTTAAACTTCACTAGCCAAATTGACCTAATTTTACCCGATCTTTAACTACAACCCAAAATTAGCCTACCTTAGTCAAGCTAGTTTAATTGTTTGTATTGGGTACGTATTTGATCGTTAGTTTGGTATTTCAGCTTTGCAATGAGAAGAGGGTTGCTAATTTGAGAATGAAGATGAAAAAAAAAAAAAAACAATGAAATAAATAAAAGAAAAAAAAAAGAATGAAAAAGAATGAAAAAAAAAAGAAAAAAACACCAACACTCTGAAAAAAGAAATAACATGAAATAAAAGAGTTGTTGAGTGTTGAAAAATAAGAGAAAGAGGAATGTTTGTACTCCCGTGCTTGTCCTTACACATTTTTGGGGAGTCGTGTTGTGTGTATTGAGTTATGCCAAATTTGGCATCGATCTTAATTTTAAATTGGGTTTATAAGGCGGATGAGTGTACTAATTGGTTACGGTTGTACTAGCTTGGCTTTACCTCCACATATCCAAAATCTATTTTGCCCCTTTTTACCCAATTACCTCACCTCACAAATGTAAGTCCTCGGCATGTGTCTTGGTCCAGGTTGGTTGGAATGCGTATGTACGGTCGATAGAGGTATTTATCATGTTAAATTGCATGCATGCTCTTATAGGTCGCAGTTAGGTGAGTGACTATTTTCTCTCTTATCTTACAAATTTCTCACCATGTGCTTTGAATGAGTGATGAGTGACCCGTGAGAGTCCGATATTTACAAGTCTTGCAAGGTCGACGGTTCAGTTTCCTTTATCATTGATTTAACTCGTTCGCATTTGATTTTATGACTTGGTAATAGCTTCTATGCATTAAACGGTTTAGACACTAGAAGTGTAGGTAGTTCTGAGCTTTTTCTTCGTTCCATTAAGTGAGTTTTTCGTCCATAGTCTTTGCTTGCTTGGGACAAGCAAGGGTTTGGTTTGGGAAGGTTTGATGCGTGCCTAATTTATACATTTATTTCACCCTTTTTGCACGCATTTCTATGCCATTTGAGTAGCAAAAGCTACTATTCTACTTTGTTTCGGAGACTTTGGGTATTTCTTTGCTTCATACATGTTATTGATCCACAAGGAGCCATAACGAGTAGAGTCTCACCTCTGTGTTGCATTCCGGATACGAATGGAGTCGTGCTTGAGAACTGCTACCTTGGGACGTTCAGGAACGGAAGAAGACGCATTGAATTAGAGTGAAATTGGCATGCTGATCTGGGATTTAGTCGATCGACTACTCTTTTTAGTCGATCGACAGCTTGTGGAATTAGTCGATCGACTACCCATTTTGGTCGATCGACTGATTTGAGTTAGAGGAGGCAGATTTCCTCATTTTAGTCGATCGACTATGTTGTTCAGTCGATCGACTACTTTTAGTTTTAGCCGAGGATTTTATTTTCTGTTTTGGCCCATTAGTTTTAATAGTGGCAGATTCAGTATTTAAGAAAAAAGACAGAATAATTAGGTGATCTTTTTACACTGTTAAACATTCTACGTTTCTTTAGCAACTTCAGATCTAATACTTTGAATCAATCTTTCTCCTTCCTTTTGGGTATTAAATCTTCTTTTATATTAATTCCTTTTCCCTTAATCTCGTTATTTGTTATTCATTCTCGTTTATTAATTTCTTTATCTATTAATTGTTGTCTTTAGCCATGTTTAATTCAATTATTATCGTTATAGTTGATTTCATTAGATCCATTATGAGTAGCTAATTCTTCTATGCTAGGATTTAGGGGAACTGCGGTTATGTGACGGTATAATGATTAGATTATTAGTTTAGCCATAATTATTTGTTCGTTTTGTTAATCGGTGCTTTAAATCGTTAGTAATTTGGTTAAATGCATGTGACTGATTTATTAGTTTGTTAAACCTTGACCTAGATCGTAAGATATGGAAGGGGTAGAACTTGCAGCAAACAATAGAATGCCCTAATTAGAGCGAAAGCTAAATTAGTAATTCTAGGGTGAATAGTAGACCGGAAGGAACTATCCATTACCCTTCAAACCATGTTTATGTTAATCTTTTAATTCTATTGTTGACCGTCGTTGACCGTGGTAACCCGATATCCTAGCTATTTCTCTTATTATATTTGATTTCACTTTCTTCCTTTATTTCTCTTTCCTTCACTACTTGTAGTGTAGATAACAAACAATCAAAACCCCCATTTGTTACTTAGACAGACTATTAATTAGCAAATAGAATTTCTTTAGTCTCCCTGTGGATACGATCCCGACTTCCTTTACTGCATTAGTTTAGGCCTGTTGTTTATCTTTGATTAGGTGTGCGATTTAGCCTGTCAGGTGGAATGAGATATTTATGTTGTTGCTGTGGCGGAGGAGGATTTTGAACTTTCTAGCTCTTCCATGAAAGGTTTGGATTCTCTCGTGTACACTCATTACAGAAAATAGAAAACGGAGTACCTTGATTGTAGTTTTGAAAAGCAAGTACTTGTTCCACTGCAGTCATACACTCTGTTGCATTATTCAGGTCATTCCCACATCGCTAAAAAACTATTTGGTGCTGAACCATGGCATAAAAGTGTTGATGATTACCAGAATCTCGATAACTTTCTATCTTATCAAATTTAGCATCCAATGCCTCCAGCTGTGCGGTCACTATACTATTGTCACTAGAACCTCGTCGAACACTACCTCTCGGATTCCCGTACTCAAATGTGTGCGTAGCCATTTACTCAATTGTGTTCCAAGCTTTGTCATCATCAATGTTTTTCTTGAACCTTTTATTTGCAACGCGATCGAGAAAGGATTTGTGATCATCATACAACCAATTATAAAATTGGTTGCGTAGGCACAAAGTTTAAAAACCGTGATAAGGGACGGATCAAACAAGTCTCTTATAGCGAACCCAAGCTTCATTCAAATATTCTCTGGGTGTTTGTTTAAAAAATGTAAGTTGCCCTCCCAAAGCATTAGTATTAAAAAGCTACTGCAAGGAAATTCCAATATGTTACACCCGCAGCTTATTTGTCTAGATCACGGTACCACTGTTGAGCAACATCCCTTAAGAAGAAGGGAAACAATACCTCCTTCACCGTCTCTTTTGTTACCCCGATGGTTAATAAAAAAAGAGCAACAATAATCAGTGAATATTTCCATATGATTGTCAGGGCCTTTGGCGGCAGCACCCCCGAAAGTATTCCGCTCCACTAAGTTAATATTTTAAGTAACTTTCCATTTTAGAAAAGTTTCATTTTAATAAATGTTATTTTAATGAAATAAGTTTATTTATCGCTTCCTCATGCGTGAGAAGCTTTTGTTTATTGTTTACGAATGCATATTTATTTAAATAACCCATGGAATAAGTTAGGTGTGAGGGTTAGAATAATAAGGTTAGAATGTGCTTAGTTTGGAAACAACTATTAGACTGATCTTTTGCGAGTTGTATCAGTGGTCGCACTGCGAGGTAACACAGTATGATTATAGTGTGTACATAGCTTCGTCTTGGTCTTCGCACTACAAGATAAGTCGTTCTATTTTTAGTTGAGTAGGGTGAGGTAACCTAGGTCGATACGGTGGATATTGCTTTATCTAGATTGGTAGTGTGATACTCTATCATAGTCTAAGTGAAAATTATCTATATTTAAACACCAGGCGAATTCCAGAAGATGATTGAATACAACTGAGGTTGGTTTTTACTATGGTTTGGTTTGTTTTGTAAAGATGTGTTTTAATTTGATGTTATTTCAATATACATTGTTTTTTTTTAGTGAAAGGTAAGTAATTCATTAAGTTCAAACAAACTATTACAACCTACAAATTCATTAAGTAAAGACTACAAATTAATTCATTAAATTACAAAACCAGTCTTTATCCATTCTTTCTAACTGAGCTTCCATTTTCATATATATTCTTGAGCACACTTGTTGCATGACTTGAGTCACTACAATATTAGGCTTCTATATACATCCATTAATCCGAGTATTATTCTGTTGCATCCATACATTGTACCAAATTGCAGCAAACACAGCATTCATTACCTTCTTCCTGAATTTAGACCAGTGCCTACTCTTAGTCCATTCGAAGACATCAATATCAGGTAGAGCATTTCCACACTTCAGAGCCACTTCTTGCATCAGCCTTCTGCTGTACTCACATAACTGAAACAAATGAGTGTCAGATTCAGCTTCAGTGTTGCATAACCAGCAGTATGCATCTGCACACAGCTGTAGATCATACAGTTTCTCCTTGGTTTGCAGTGCATGTCTACGAATAAGACACATGATGTAGCAGTGTTTAGGAACATTAAAATAGTTCCAGACCTGCTTACGCCAAGTAACGGGTTGAAATCTAGTTCGCAACCACTCATAACTTTCTTGGACTGAATATCCCTTGGGATTTTAGCCTACACTCCTTCATTATATCCTTCTTTAAGCATCTCCTTTACCTTAACAACATTCTTCCATCCCCAAGCAGCATCAGTATTAGATTGATAATTACTCGAGTCAGCATCTTTTATGTAGATATGGTGAACCCACCTAACCCACAGACTATCTGCCTTAGTGTAAATCCACCACGCCAGTTTTCCTGCAAAATTCCAAATCAAAATATTTTTGATATCAAGTCCTCCTTCTTTTTTGGGAGATCAAAGTTTGTCCCAGCCAACGAGAGGAGCCCTTACTTAATCCTCTCTTCCATCCCAAGAATAGTTTCTACACAAGAAATCAATTCTTCAAATCACACATTTAGGAATGATGAATATGTTAGCCCAATAGCTGAACAGAGCAGTTAAAACTGACTTTACCAAGACCATTCTTCCTGATTAAGACACCTTGCGTGCACCAAATCCTATGATTCTTTCAGTGACTTTAGTAATAAGGACCTCACACTGTTGACTAGACATTCTGCCTGCAGTTGTTGGTACCCCAAGTTATTTAAATGGTAGCTTTCCTTCCACCATTCTAGAGACCAATAAATTTCCTCCCTGATCTGCCTACTCACCCCATTAAAATATGCATTGGACTTCAATTTACTCATTTTTAAACCTGTAGCAGCATTGAAGGTAGCAAAAGAACACAACAGTACCATAATAGATCCAGCATTACCCTTGCTAAAAAGCAGCAAGTCATCTGCGAACATCAAATGGGAAATCTTCATCTTACTGGCATAGAGGATGATATTTGAATTTCATGGTCTCAGTAGTAAACTCTAAAATTTTGCTCAAATACTCCATAGTTATAGTAAACAGAAGAGGGGATAAGGGATCTTCTTGTCTTAATCCTTTTGCCCCTTTAAAGAAACCAAACATCTCACCATTCAGAACTAAAGAGCAAGAAGTAGTTCTAACACATTCACTTATCCAAGCAATGAATTGATCAGGAAACTGCAAGGCACCCATCATCTACTCAAGGAAATTCCAGTCGACAGTATCATACGCCTTTTTGAGGTCAACTTTGAGCAAACATCATGGAGAAACTAACTTCCTATTATAAAGTCTTACAATATCCTGGCATACCAGAATGTTTTCCACAATAGTTCTCTCTTTGATAAACCCTCCTTGTGTCTCATTGATAATATGAGGGAGAACTTTAGCCAATCGATTACATAGAAGTTTAGAAATGGTTTTGTACACCACATTACAGCAAACAATAGGCCTAAACTGAGTAACATTCTGAGGATCATCAGTTTTGGGGATCAGAGTAAAAAGAGTATGGCTCAGTTGTTTTAGAAGTTTCCCATGCCTGAAAAAATCTTGTATTGCCTCACAAATCTCATCACCAATAATACTCCAAGCATCCTTAAAAAAGGCACTGGAGTAACCATCTGGCCTTGGTGCTTTGTGGTTAGGAATTGAGAAAATAACATCTTTGATTTCAACTTTTGTCACAGGAGAGACAAGGCTATCTTTCAGTTCCTGGGTACAAAGCTTCCCTCTCTAGACAACTGCTCTGCTTACATCAGAGACCTCATCAGTAGTTCCAAGCAACTGTTGATAAAAGTCAAGAAAAGCTTCCTGATTGCTACTAGTATCATTACAAGTCACTCCTTTATCATTCATAATACTCATCACTTTGTTCCTGGTATGCCACCCTTTAATGAGACTATGAAAATATCTGGTGTGTGAATCTCCATGCTCAATCCAAGTAGCCTTAGATTTTTGTGTTAAAAAGCTATCACATGCCTTCTTTAAACTCATATAAGTGTCCGGGGATTCCAGTTCGTTCTGAATGAGTCCAGGATTCGTAGGATCAGCCCTTAGACATTGCTGAGTATATTCCAAGTGCTTATAAGCTCGAATAGTATTATTTTGAATATCGGAATACAAGCTACTGTTAATATTTTTGAGCTCTTTCTTAAGCATTTTGAGCTTCCTAACGACCTTATGCATTTTAGTTCCATTCTTTCTACTTTGCCAGGTATGAGCAACACAGTTCAAGAATTCAGGAGAGTCACTCCACATATTGAAGTATTTGAAGCTTCGTCTCTTAGTTTCCATAGAATCTTTGTCCTGAATAATACAAGGGGAATGATCAAAAGCCCCTTCAGTGTATAAATGAGCATAAGTATTACCCCTGGCAGCCATCCATTCCTGATTGACTAAGACTCTATCCAATCTTTTAAATACTCTGGTGCTAGGCTCTTGTTTATTAGTCCAAGTAAAATAAGAACCCACAGCCTGAATATCCATAACTCCACAATTATCAATACACCATCTAAAATCATCCATCTCTTCTTCTTTAGTCTGCCCCCCTAACCGTTCAGCAGGGTTAAGAACACAATTAAAGTCCCCACAAATTACCCATGGGCCAGCAATTCCAAGAGAGAATTTTTGAAGCAGTTCCCAAAGAGGTTTTTTTGTCATACAAACCATTAAAAGCATAGATCATTGTGAGATGGAACCATATCTCTGAGTATGCCTCCTTCACTTTCTTATGTATGAATTGAGCTCCATATTCAATAAAATTGACATCAAACATAGTTGGATTCCAAAGAACCCAAATTCTTCCCTTTTTATGCCAAGAAGTGTTAGTAGAAATACTTCATCCTTCCCCTAGATTATTGCTTATTTTATTCAGAGATGAAGGCTTAACCTTCGTATCTAGGAGACCAAATAAACCCACCCCGTGATGATGAAGAGACCATAATAGATTCAGCATTACCCTTGCTAAAAAGCAGGAAGTCATCTGCGAACATCAAATGGGAAAGCTTCATCTTACTGGCATAAAGGATGATATGTGAATTTCATGGTCTCAATAGTAAACTCTAAAATTATGCTCAAATACTCCATAGTTATAGTAAACAGAATAGGGGATAATGGATCTCCTTGTATTAATCCTTTTGCCCCTTTAAAGAAACCAAACATCTCACCATTCAGAACTAAAGAGTAAGAAGTAGTTTTAACACATTCACTTATCCAAGCAATTAATTGATCAGGAAACTGCAAGGCACCCATCATCTGCTCAAGGAAATTCCACTCGATAGTATCATACGCCTATTTGAGGTCAAGTTTGAGCAAACATCTTGGAGAAACTAACTTCATATTATAAAGTCTTACAATATCCTGGCACACCAGGATGTTTTCCACAATAGTTCTCCCTTTGATAAACCCTCCTTGTGTCTCATTGATAATATGAGGGAGAACTTTAGCCAATCGATTACATAGAAGTTTGGATATGGTTTTGTACACCACATTACAGCAAACAATAGGCCTAAACTAAGTAACATTCTGAGGATCATCAGTTTTGGGGATCAGAGTAATAAGAGTATGGCTCAGTTGTTTTAGAAGTTTCCCATGCCTAAAAAAATCTTGTATTGCCCCACAAATCCTATCACCAATAATACTCCAAGCATCCTTAAAAAAGGCAATGGAGTAACCATCTGGCCTTGGTGCTTTGTGGTTAGGAATTGAGAAAATAACATCTTTGATTTTAACTTTTGTCACAGGAGAGACAAGGCTGTCTTTCAGTTCCTGGGTACAAAGCTTACCTCTCTGGACAACTGCTCTGCTTACATCAGAGACCTCATCAGTAGTTCCAAGCAACTGTTGATAAAAGTCAAGAAAAGCTTCCTGAATGCTACTAGTTTCATTACAAGTCACTCCTTTATCATTCATAATACTCATCACTTTGTTCCTGGTATAATCCGAAGAGTTTCTCGTGATTATGATGGACTAAAGATAAAATTGTATCGACCAAGAATTCTAAAGGTAGATTTAGCCAAGAGGTTGGCTTATCAATTTATAGAAAATTGAGTCTTGAGATCATTTATATAATTCTTGAGGGAGGTCAATTGTATAAATGCTTGAGTCTTCGCATTAAACAAGTTTTGCACTAGACTTAATTCATATCGATGAGTATGCTTATTATGTTCTTCTTCTTTTTCGGAGTGTAGAATTCGTTTTATATTGATAATACTGCTGATAACAAATGGCTGGCCATAATGATGTCCCTATGCCAAGTGCCACACTCGCACGTGAGTCCTGGCTTAAAACTTTCATGGACCACATGAATCAGTCCTCGCGACTGAAGAATAACGGGTCTAACTTTGCGGACTGGGAGGCGACATTACGGAATGAAGCCATTGTTGACGGCAAGCTCAAGTACTTGACTGAGCCAATACCGCCAAACCCAGGCCCCAATGCGAGAGCTAACGAGTCACTTGCTTATAGTGACTTCGTTATGGAAGCGGGTGCGATAAAGAACGTACTCATCTTTGCAATGGAAACCAATTTGCAAAGACGCTTCATTGCCCAAGGTGCAAATAAGATTTGCACCACGCTCACTAACGAATTCTCAAAAGCACCGAGAATCGTTACTTATGAGCATACCTGTCGCTTCTTTGAGGCGAAACTCCAGAAGGGCCAACCGGTTAGCCCACACATCCTTGAGATGATTGAGAATGTTGAGAAACTGGAGGCACTTGATTGCAAAATCAGTGAGAGCATAGTTATTGACCGTATGCTTCATTCACTTCATGATGGTTTTGCCCTTTTCAGGGCAAATTACTACATGAATGACATGAGGAAAAGTCCTCATGAGCTACACTCACTTCTCGTACAGACCAAGAAGGTTCTGAAATTGAGTGGGAGCATGAAGCAAGATGTTCTCATGATTTCCAACAAGAACAAAGGTAAGGGCAAGGCTCACGGCGACCTAACTGTAGGAAAGCCAAAGTTTAAGAAGTCAGGAAAGGGTAAGAGGTGGCCTGGTGAGACTAGTAGCTCACAAGGCAAGGCACTGAGCAAGGACAGTGACATTGAGTGCCACCATTGCCAGAAGACTGGGCATTGGAGGAGGAACTGTCCCATGTACCGTGAGGACATAAAAGCAGGCCGCGTCACTCCTGTTGGTATGTCATCTTATATTCATATGATTGAGATTAACCATGCAAGTTTCGGAACTTGGGTACTTGATACAGGTTGTGGTTCTCATCTCTGTAATCATTTGCAGGGCCTAAAAAACATCACACCTCTCGCAAAGGGTGATGTGGACCTGTGAGTCGGGAATGGAGCAAGAGTTGCTGCAGTCTCAATGGGAACATATGTAATCCAACTCCTGAGTGGATTTGAGTTGTATTTGTATAACTGTTACTATGTACCCAGTTTATCTAAGAACATTATTTCTGTTTCCGTGCTTGATAAAGACGGTTTTTCATTTTCAATTAAAGACAATAGCTGTATTTTCTCTTTGAATGAAATGGTTTATGGCAAAGCAGTTTCCATGAATGGCATTTATATCTTAGATCAAACCACAGACATATTACATGTGAATAATAAGAAAGTAAAGGTTGGTGACAAAGATTAAACTGACTATCTCCCCATTTGATTACGAATCATTTGGCACGTGTGAATCATGTCTTATCGGCAAAATGACTCGAATTTCCTTCAAAGGTGTTGGAATGCGTGCTAATGACCTATTAGGACTCATACATACTGATGTATGTGGACCTTTGTCAATCAATGCAAGAGACGGCTATAGATATTTTATCACTTTCACGGATGATTTGAGTAGATACGGATATGTCTACTTAATGAAGCATAAAAGTGAGTCCTTTGAAAAGTTCAGGGAATTCCAGAATAAGGTTGAGAGCCAACTGGGAAGAAAGATAAAAGCACTTCGATCAGATCGTGGAGGTGAATATCTTTCAAATGAGTTTGATCAACACCTTAAAGACTGTGGCATAGTATTACAGTTAACTCCACCTGGAACACCTCAATTAAATGTAGTGTCCGAACGGAGAAATTGAACATTACTTGATATGGTTCGATCCATGATGAGTCACACGGTAGTACCTGATTCACTATGGGGTTTTGCTCTTTTGTCAGCTGCTCTTATACTTAACCGAAGTCCGTCTAAAGCTGTAAACAAGACTCCATATGAGATATGGAAGGGAACAGTCCCTAACTTGTCCTTTATTCGGGTTTGGGGCTGCGAGGCTTATGTCAAGTGGAGACAAGAGGATAAGCTCGGCCCGCGATCGGTCAAGACATACTTTATTGGTTATCCAAAAAGAATGTTTGGTCATTACTTCTATTCGCCTACCGAACATCGAGCATTTGTTGCGGCTAGTGCGAAGTTCTTAGAGAAAAAGTCTCTCGAGAACAAGTCAAGTAATAGAACCTTCGATCTGTCGGAGATTCAAGAACCAACAACCGAGCAACCGATGGAGGAAGATGTTCCATAAACTTCTGCTACGGTTAATATTCCTCAGGAACCTAGGAGGTCGGGTAGAGTCTCCATTCCTCCAGACAGATACATTGGTATGGTCGAGGAGAATGATAGAGATGACATTTTGCTCCTAGAGAGTAACGAACCCGCTACCTAAAAAGGTGCCATGACCTGTTCCGACTCTAAGCTATGGCTTGAAGCCATGCAATCCGAGATGGACTCCATGTATGAGAATGACGTATGGGATCTTGTTGATTTGCCTCATAGGGTACGACCTCTTCAGTGCAAATGGCTTTATAAGATAAAGCATTCTGTAGAATGACAACCAGACACCTATAAGGCACGACTAGTGGCAAAAGATTTCACTCAAGTGTAAGGATTGCATTATGATGAAATCTTTGCACCCGTAGTTATGCTGCGTTCCATTCGGATAATCTTAGCGATTGCCGCTTTTCATGACTATGAAAGTTGGCAGATGGATGTGAAAACCACCTTCTTAAACTGTTATTTGGAGGAGGAATTGTACATGGTACAGCCCGAAGGTTTCATTGATCCTAAAAATCCTAAGAAAGTGTGCAGGCTTAAGCATTCCATTTATGGACTTAAGCAAGCTTCTCAGAGTTGGAATCATCGTTTCGACCAGGTGATAAAAGAGAATGGTTTCACTCGATCGGTCGAGGAACCATGCTTGTATGTCAAGTCGAGTGGGAGTAAGATTGTCCTCTTGATATTGTATGTCGATGACATACTCTAGATTGGGAATGACATTCCTTTCTTATCTTCGGTAAAAGTATGGTTAAAGAACCATTTCCAGATGAAAGATCTGGGTGAGGCACAACGCATATTGGGGATCCATATCTATAGAGATAGATCACGACGGATGTTATCACTCAGTCAGGAGTCTTATATAGATAAGAGTCTTAAATGGTTCAGCATAACCAACTCCAAGAAGGGGTACCTTCCAATGACTTCTGGGATGCATTTGAGTAAAACTCAGGCACCCAAGACATCGGAAGAGGTCGAGCGCATGAGTCGTGTTCCTTATGCATCAGCCATAGGATCGATCATGTATGCCATGATATGCACACGTCCAGACGTGGCATATGCATTGAGTATGACGAGTCGGTTCCAAGGCAATCCAGGTGAAACACACTGGATGGCTGTTAAAAACATCCTCAAGTACTTACGAAGGACTAAGGATTGGGTATTGACTTATGGAGGAGATACTAAGCTATGCGCAATAGGTTACGCGGATGCTAGCTTCCAAACGGATCGAGATGACTCGAAATCTTAGTCTAGATTCGTCTTTACTCTTAATGGCGCTGAAGTGAGTTGGAAAAGTTCCAAACAAAGTGTTATAGCAGATTCTACAACTGAGTCCGAGTACTATGCCGCTTCGGAAGCTGCAAAGGAAGCTATATGGATGCGTCAGTTTTTACAAGGACTAACCGTAGTTCCTAGTTCGAATGACCCAATCACCATCTGTTGTGATAATAGAGGTGCCATCTTCCAAGCTAAGGAGCCTAAGTCTAGCAACAAGTCTAGACATGTACTTTGGAAGGCTCAAATGATCCGAGATTACGTGGAGCAAAATGAGATAGTGATAGACAAGATTGATTCGGATGACAACATCGCGGACCCTCTCATTAACCGTTAAAATATGATAAGCATGAAGGGCACGTTATTTCCATGGGAATTAAACGTGTTCCTGAGTTGTAGTAGCTGTTTATATGGATTAGATAAATGTATCTTTTTCATATACTGTTCATAACATCATCATATTGTTTCATATTTTTTTTTTCATGTGGATTGTACGACAACATTGAACGCCACAAAGTGAACTGAATTACATTATATTTGTTTTGGTTCGTAATCGCTCACATGAGCTTATAACTCTGGCAATTATATTGTGAAGTTGATTGATGGTGGGTTCAACGAGCCATAAGTCAAACGGTTGACTGATTGATCACAGATACGAGTTATAAAGATACCTCGTAGGACATCGTGACAACGTTATGGAGTCCTAAATGTATAAGAACATTCGGTGCCAGGTTGTGGATTGGACGCCCACAGTGTTCCTAGAGTCGATTCTTTTGACTATCGACTGTCTCTTGAGATTAAGGCAGTTTTTGGGTGACTTTGGTTTCTTTCTCATGGTCGACCGTAACAGGAGGCTAAGCAGATTTTTACTGGGTCATTTCATATTGTGCTTGTATCTGCAGGATTCGAGTTGAAGAAAATATCCAACCTTATCAGGTTTTGTTATTTCTCAGGGCCACTCGAGGAGTTGTAACTGAAATGCATGGCCATGCTCGAATAATGATTCGATTATCAGTTAGACTCTCTAGTCGGGAAAACTACTCTTGATATTGATCATTTGTAAAATACGACCTTTGTGAATACGGACTTTGCAAATTGTTTTACATTGAGTGGGATAAATTTTGGATATGAGAATCGGTTATCGCACATACACTTGTAAGGACAAGTGGGAGATTGTTGGAGCTAGTGTCCTCCACAGTTAGTGTGATAACGTGTATAAATCTCTTACATGTTCACAGGGTATACTTAGTATTCTTATCAGTTGATTAACGTTTATCGATAACGGTTGGCTTGATAGAACTTTCACGTTATTGTCATTTTAATGGCGGTGATCAACTGGTCCCTAAAAGTCACACCTAAAGGATGTGTTTGAGAGATATGATTATATGAAATTATATGACTAAAAGGTTAGTCGATGTATATGACTAAAAGGTTAGTCAATGTAATGATGATACGATTATTTAATACGATTAAATAATATTAGCTGAGACGAATTAAATGTTAATTCGTAATTGAATATAAACTGTTATATCTAATTGATGTATATAATGTAATTATTTATACGATTAAATAATGTAAGCTTAAACTAATTAAATGTTAATTCGTAATTAAATATAAACTGTTATATTTAATTAGCAAATTATAAATATACGATATTTATAGTTGACATATATATTATGCGATATTGTCATAATAAATGATGTCAGACCGGTATTAATAAATCGACTACAAGATGTTGTATGAACTTATTAATATGTGACAACATAAATGACAATAATGAGACATACACATTTTATACATTAAAATGAAAAGCTAACAACCTAAAAACAAGTAGAGAAAAAAAGAGTCCTCTTTTTCTCCACCTCTTGGACGGTCAAAGAGAGAGTAGAAGAGATTGATATAAACTCTTCTTCTCTACATTCTCATCATAACTTTTCACAAAAAAAAATTATCAGTAATTTTTGTATTCATTCTAGCACAAGAAAAGGCATTTCTCGGAGCATCTTGGGTGCAACGATTAGGAGAATATCGATCTCGATATTTGTTCTTAGGCCATATTTTTAGGACTGGAGGTTGATTCTAATCTCTATGTTTTATATTATGCATTTCGTTTATGACTCGCATTTCATATATTATGATTTCGTTATAATCCTTAAATTTCATGATGAAATATACCGATTTTTCTCACATAATGAGACTATGAAAATATCTGGTGTTTGAATCTCCATGCTCAATCCAAGTAGCCTTAGATTTTTGTGTTAAAAAGCTATCACATGCCTTCTTTAAACTCCTATAAGTATCCAGGGATTCCAGTTCGTTCTGAATGAGTCCAGGATTCGTAGGATCAGCCCTTAGACATTGCTGAGTATATTCCAAGTGCTTATAAGCTCGAATAGTATTATTTTCAATATCGGAATACAAGCTACTGTTAATATTTTTGAGCTCTTGCTTAAGCATTTTGAGCTTCCTAACCACCTTATACATTTTAGTTCCATTCTTTCTATTCTGCCAGGTATGAGTAACACAGTTCAAGAATTCAGGAGAGACACTCCACATATTGAAGTATTTGAAGCTTCGTCTCTTAGTTTCCATAGAATCTTTGTCCTGAATAATACAGGGGGAATGATCAAAAGCCCCTTCAGTGTAGAAATGAGCATAAGTATTACCCCTGGCAGCCATCCATTTCTGATTGACTAAGACTTTATCCAATCTTTTAAATACTCTGGTGCTAGGCTCTTGTTTATTAGTCCAAGTAAAATAAGAACCCACATCCTGAATATCCATAACTCCACAATTATCAATACACCATCTAAAATCATCCATCTCTTCTTCTTTAGTCTGCCCCCCTAACCGTTCAGCAGGGTTAAGAACACAATTAAAGTCCCCACAAATTACCCATGGGCCAGCAATTCCAAGAGAGAATTTGTGAAGCAGTTCCCAAAGAGGTTTTCTGTCATACAAACCATTAAAAGCATAGATCATTGTGAGATGGAACCATATCTCTGAGTTTTCCTCCTTCACTTTCATATGTATCAATTGAGCTCCATATTCAATAAAATTGACATCAAACATAGTTGGATCCCAAAGAACCCAAATTCTTCCCCCTTTATGCCAAGAAGTGCTAGTAGAAATACTTCATCCTTCCCCTAGATTATTGCTTATTTTATTCAGAGATGAAGGCTTAACCTTCGTATCTAGGAGACCAAATAAACCCACCCCGTGATGATGAAGAAACCATTTTATATCTTTTTGTTTGGCTAGGCTATTTAGTCCCCTTATGTTCTAGAATCCAAATTTATGCATTACTCTCTGAGGGGAGTACTGCACTACCATCTGTCCCAATTCCAACTTTGGGAGTCACATTATTGAGAGCCTCGAGAAATGTGTAAGTCCCAAATTTAGCTGAACTCTTTCCTCCTTCTATAATTTCTTACCTACTAAATCTCACCACCGGTCTAGCTGGGGTATTTATTCCCCCAATCTGACTATTTTGACTTCTAGCTGTCCTCAGATTAGGTTCTTTGACAGCTGGAGTGTTTTCCCCAGTGTCAATCATATGCCGAGCATCAGGAGCTTCAACCTGTGTATCCTTTTCTCCACCTCTCAGAAGATTTGGTAGGCTAGTTTTAGGTTAAAAAGGCTTAGGCTTCCATTGCCGTCTTTGCTCTTTCTGTTTTATGCTGGTCTTTCTACATGTTTCCTTCTCATGCCCAATACCTCCACAAACTGCGCATAATACATGGTTCACTACTACAAAAACAGGCTATGACAACGGTTAAAAACCATTGTAATATTAAAAAGCGAACGTTGTTAACGCCTCCGTTGTTAAAGGTTTTAACAACGGTTCATATTTAATGAAAAAACCGTGGTCAATATGTTTAACAACAGTTAAAAACCGTTGTCGTTACTAGGCATCCGTTGTTAAACCGTGAAAATAATTTTGGTGGGAAAGATACAACAACGCTTATAATAGCAGAAACCGTTGTTGAAAGTATTAATAACAACGGGTATATTAGAGAAAACTGTTGTTACAATCGTTGTGAATATTGTTAACAACGGTAAAAAAATCGTTGTTATTGTTAAAAGAAACCGTTGTTAAACGTGTGTGTAGTTTTGGTGGGAAAGATTATAACAACGCTTAAGTTTTTCAAACCCATTGTAAATAGAGGTAATAACAACGGATTATACTAAGGAATCCGTTGTGGAAAGTTTTAATAACAACAGGTATATCAGAATGAACCGTTGTTAAAAGTATGATTAGTTTTGGTGGGAAATATGTAACAACGCTTTTAATGAATTTTAAAATAACCGTTGTTATTTATTTTATTATTGTTTTTGAGAGAATTTAAATTTTTTCCCCTGCCAGTGAAAATCCTGCATAAATCAGCAGCAGCAGCAGCATAAACCACTTTCAACAGCAGCAAAATGATATATATATAAATCAGCAGCAGCAAAATGATATATACAACCAAAATGATCTCCTTAAAAGCAATTCATACTTACAATTTGCTCTAATGACTTCTACAAATTAAAGTTCCCTATCTGCTTCCAAAATAATCTAAGTTTCATTTATTCTTCCTTACAATAATGTTCAAGGACGTATTTGCTCCACAAGTCCCTTACCTCGTCTATATGGTGCTTTTTGTACTCAGAGACATGTGGCGTGGTGATTGCATACTGCGGATAAAACAAAT
Source organism: Heliosperma pusillum (assembly GCA_022085475.1). Classification (NCBI taxonomy): domain Eukaryota; kingdom Viridiplantae; phylum Streptophyta; class Magnoliopsida; order Caryophyllales; family Caryophyllaceae; genus Heliosperma; species Heliosperma pusillum. The sequence goes on along the minus strand of JAIUZE010012180.1, from coordinate 24,376 downwards.
AAAAGACATCGATTAGTAGGGTAACAGCAGTAGGCATACATAGCAACATCATATATAGCAGCAAAGAGATCAGCTCTAATGAAAAAAAGTATTAGCTACATTAAACTACTAACTCTTTCTAGAATGAGGATATATCTTTGCCTAATAATCTCCAACATGAAACGACAAACGTAGTATCCACATTATATGTTATCCGGCTGTTTAGGGACCTATTATTACATAAAAAACGAAGAGACGAGGAGGCAATTACCAATTAGTTTAATGCGTAATTAAAAAAGACAGATGTCATGCACTTAAGGTATTGTATTTGCGCACGTACCCCTGTTATCGTAGTAAAAGTAGGGTCATCATCAGAATCTTCCGTGGGTTGATCGTTGATCGTGCCTGTCGCAAGCCCGATGCAAAGATAAATTACCCAGACTAGGCTAATAACAAATTAATGTAATTAGGGAAGTAGGGGTCGATCCTCAGGGAGATGGTGTTTCCTATAGAATGTGAAATGTCTCGCAATTGGGTTTTATCTAACGAGTTTCTGGGTTTTGGGATTTTGATATCTAAACTAATATAAAGCATAAATGAAAACAAAATAAAAACAAATGAAAACAATAAAGCAAGTGATGAAAAGCATCTAGGGAAGTAGGTTCACACATGTAGGTTGACATATTGATGAAATTGGATTTGGAACATGCAAATAATTCATTGTGAGTTCGTAAGAATGATGTGTTCATTATAATCATAGATCAGATGGTTTAGCAGGCTTTTAGGCAATTTACTAGGTCTTAATCCACCGTGTCATGCTTTGTCTATTCAATTCGCGTATCTCTACCTTGGAAAAGAATTCCATTCTAGTCAATGATTTTGGCCAAAAATCGTTAACCATCATTACAATCCAAACATGCATAGACACAACGTTTTAAAGGCACAATTTCTTTATCCAATTATCATCTTTTAATCAATCTAACATGGCTACCCTACACCCTAGAAAGGTTACTACTCACTCATGGTAATGTTTATATCTAAGATGAAGTTAATAACAAAAACTAGGATAGACATGTTTATTTGATTTGGACTCTTTATATGGCGATAATAACGACGCTAATTGACAATCTAGGAAATGAAATGACGATTATAACAACATGAAAATGAATCTAAGATAATATGTAAAGAGAATAACAATCAAATGGAAAACAATAAAGGACATTAAACAAAGGATAAAGTAGAAATACCTATATGACGATCAACAACGAAAGTGATAACAATAATAGAAATCCCTTGCATAGAATAATCGTTCCTTGAATTACAACGCTTGAACCCAACAAAGTAGATTACAAAGATTGAAACTCTTATTAATCTAAGCTAAAGTTTTGATGTAGAAAGGACAGAAATAAACTAAGAACTAAAGATGAAAAGAAGAAGAAAATGAGAGAAGGGAGGCTAGTTCTCCCTTCTCCTAATCTAAAGAGAAGTGTAAGAAGAGAAGAAAGGATAAGAAGAGGATGTAAGATGTGTTGAGAAGAGTGGCTGGAGCATCCTTTATATAGCATTAGGGTTTCGTGGGGAAGGGGTCGAGCATTGAACATATAGGACAAAAGAAGGAAGTTGAAGCAATTTGCTAGAAGCAGCAGAGATACCCGATCGGGTACACACTTACCCGATCGGGTAAGTTGTCATCTAGAAGCTTTTGACTATCGTTTCATCTCCCTTTGCTTTGACTTGACTTCCATCATCCCCCTTGACCTCTTTTGTCGGGTTTGTTGATAGGGTTTGATGTAAAACGATGAATTCTTAGCCTAACTGATTGATCTTCCGACAACTACGAAACTGTCTTTACTTCTTCTCTCTTTCGAATTAGTGAACCTTCTTGAAATGCCTTTCACTTGGTCAAGCTTGCTTCTTCAAATCGTCGAGTTCTAGGAAAATGCTCGGGAATATAGAAAAAGGGCGTAGAAACGTCATTTTCCCTACAAAACAGGTTAGAACATAGGAATTCGCCTAGAAGACGATATTAGCTCATAAAGTGGCTTAACAAAGCACAAATGACATACAAAACCGAGCTAAATTGGGGGTTAAAACCATACAAATATTCACTTATCAATCGTCGTTAGCTCTTTCTTCTCAAAGGCCCTTTAAAAAAAAGAGGCAGAAAGTCACATAAATATATGTGTAGTAGTGAAAATAATAATAATTGAAACTTAATATTATGTGCCAAATCAGTATTATAAACTTACTTAATAATCAACTTCTTAAAGGTCTCGGATGGTTGTTTATGCAAAGAGTCCAACCAAAAGACTTTCTTCATGGTCGGCATGATCGCTGCTAGCACCCAATGTCTCCTAGATCGAGAGACACATCATTCTTAACAAGCACAACATCATAACCAAACATATAAAAATGCAATTGTGTTTGGAATCGTAATATTAATTATAAATTACCCGATTTCACTATAAGGGGCAAGAATGAGCTTTTTGCTTTTCGCCAATTCCTGAGCAATATAATCTATACGTTCTTCATACGAAATAATCCTGATATGCATAGATAAAAGATAAGGGCACAGGAATCCGTATAGATCAAGTGGACTCTTGGTCTCGGGGATCACAACCTGCAGCAGGAGCTCACCCAAGGGGTCTTGATGATCAAGCCACAAACAAGACAAACCTGACCCCAAGGACCCCTCAGATGGAAGCTCGAGTTACAAGGTCCAAACAACAAGCTATGACAAGCCAAGATCAAGCCAGGCCAAGCCACAATAGTGAGGAAGACAGTCCAGGGCTCAGCAAGCCATGCCAAGCCCCAACACAACCCACATTACCCACACAAGACAGAAACAAAGCCATTCAGGACCAGGCAGACCAATCAACAAACCCTGCACCTAAGAGGTACACCAGGGCATCCCAACCACCCCCACCATGGCCTACCATCAAGCCAACCCACTAAACTACAAGTTTGTCCAGGACAACCCCTTTTGAAGTCTAGCAAAAACTCATGAAACAGACACCCCAAGCTAGAGTCCAGTGAACATTAAGGCAGAGAAGGTACAAGGGCAGATTGTGGTTTCCTTTTGTTTAAGTCAACTTGTCCTCGTCCAAGGCAGGTTTTATCTAAGTCCTAAAAAGAGTAGAGAGTCCCAAGGAGGAACTAAACATCCAGGCAAAGCAGCAAGACAACAAGAACAACAGATTTCCATTTAAGGAAAACTCCAAAACTGCTTTATTTGCTTTTTGTTCAGTCTGTTTTTTTTGTGTCTTGTGTCTGTACTTTATAGTTGTTGAGCTCGTCCTATTGTGAGGCTCTTACTTAGTGTCAGTAGTAGTAGTTTGAACCCTAAGTTGGCCCTTGGATGATCTGTATATCCAATGGCTCACAAGATATCAGCCTCCCTATATAAGGAGGTCTTTGTATGTTTGTTTCAGTCAGACTTTTATGAATGAATTAACTTTGACAAATCCCTCAAATCTTTCAAACTTGTGCTAAGAGCTGTAGTTTGAGTCAAGCCTGATACATCTCTAAAGGTGTCTGATCATTGTCTTGCTTTGTGAGTCAAGTTAACTCTGTGCTTTGCTGTGATTAGCTTGCTTGCTGTTGAGGCTAAGTCTAAGGTGTTTGTTCTTTGCTGTAACACTTTAAACCTGTGTCTAAACAAGTCTTTGAGTCCTTTCTCTTGTGCCTTGCTGTAGAGGAGTGTCTCTAAGTCATATCCCTTGAGTTTTCAGTTAAACAACTCACCCTCTCTAAAAACAACATCCATTTTGCTTGACATTGTTCTCAGTTTGAGTCAGTCTAATCAAGCATCCTTAAAAATTGTAAACCTTAGTAGTTTACACTCCAAATTGGTTATCAGAGCTTTGGTTGAGAGTCTTAGTGAGTTCATTTTCCCTAACTACATTTAAAAACACAAAAATAGCCCAATCAGTGAAGAGAGACTGGCAGGAGTAGAAGCAAGGATGGAGGACCTGGCTGGGATTGTAACCACCCTAACCAGAACCCTGGACCAGGTAATAGGCAACCATTTGCTTGCTGGAGGAAGAGGCAGAGGACGTGGAAGAGGCCAAGGAGGAGGCAGAGGAAGGCCACCTGATGATGAAGAGTATCCAAACTCAGATGACTCAACAAGGAGCAGGGCTTCCATTCACAGGCACATAGACAAGCATCTTAAGGTAGACATCCCTGAGTTTTCTGGTAGTCTTAATCCTGCTGATTTGTTAGAATGGTTAAGAGAAGTAGAAAGGATCTTTGAGTACAAAGGATATAATGATTCTAAGTCTTTTAAAGTAGCCATCCTTAAACTGAAAGGGTATGCTTCCCTTTGGTATGAAACCATGAAAGGGTTAAGGGCTAGGGAAGGTAAAGAACCTATCACGTCTTGGACTAAACTGAAAAAGAAACTGTTAGACAAGTTTGTTGCTAAGGATTACACCCAGGATCTGTTTATCAAGCTGTCTAAATTGAAACAAGGAGACAAACCTGTTGAATCTTATCTGAGAGAGTTTGAACAACTCACCTTGCAGTGTGATATAAATGAGAAACCTGAGCAAAGGATTGCTAGGTACTTAGAGGGTCTAGATAAGAGCATTGCTAACAAGGTTAGGATGCAACCTCTGTGGTCATTTGATGATGTTGTCAACTTATCTCTGAGAATTGAAAAAATAGGGAAGACTAAGCCTATTACACCAAGACCTGTTAGGCCTTTTCAAACCAGACCTTATAGTGGGTTGAGAACCATGGATACCCCTAAGACAACACCCCCACCTGCCTTAGACAAGGGAAAGGGCATCATGGGTCAAAAGCCAAGCACTTCCATGACAGAGAACAAAATTAGGTGTTTCCAATGTCTGGGCTATGGACATTTACGGAAGGATTGCCCTTCTAAGAAGACCTTAACTATAATGGAGGTTGAGGCTTGGGAGAAAGAAGGTCTAGTTGAGTATGAAAGGTATGAGCCTTAGGTTGAAGAAGTAATGAGTGAGGAAGAAGAGTCTAGTCAGGAGGCAATAGTGGCACTCCCTGACACAGGCCATAGCTTGGTCCTATGGAGAGTAATGCATTCACAACAGATACCTTTGGAGAAGGATCAAAGGTCCCTCATTTTCAGGAGCAGATGTACCATACAAGGGAGGGTTTGTAACCTTATTATATGTTGGACCAATTTCATAGTTTTGATAATGACATGTGTTTACATGATAATAAGTTTTACTCGATATATCATATGCGTGTAATTGTGTGCTTTAGTCTTATTATAGCTAGCAACAATTATGAGAAGAAAGATCAAAGTTAGGCATAACTTTGATAAAGTCTGTGACAAAAAGTTATAACAACTTCAGGAATAACTTTGGAAGTGAACATGAAAGTTATAGCTAACCAGGCATAACTTTAAAGAAAATCGCTTCAAACAAGATCTACATCAAACTACACAAGACTCAAGATGGAGGGTCTTTGTGATCAAGATGAAGAGATGATCCGTATACTGAAGATCTTTGTGAAGATTAGATAGTATAGGTCGTCATTCGGTAACTATTCCATTCGAGAGATTTTATGTTCAAAATTATAGCTTTAGTCTATGACTTTGGATGATAAATATTGATGCATGATTTTGGAAATAAAATGTTTTGAAATGTTTTCAAAAGTGAAAGAGTATTTTTATATTTATCAAAAGTTTTATTAGAGAATATATTTATGAGATTCTATTGGTTAGTAATACAACTTATGGGTTGTCATGCTACCTAGGGTTTCTAATATATTCTATCTCAATTTGTTGTTAACCTAATTAGCCCACCTAGTGTTTGAGCCACCTAGGGTTTCGTGAAACCTAGTGTTTGAGCCACCTAGGGTTGCGTGCCTCCTAGGGTTTCGTGAGCTATGGATTTCGGCCTCCATAGGTTGTTTCCTTGTTTACCTAATCTAGGATTCTACTATATCTTTACAACAATATTTTGAGATATTAAGATAAATATATTTCTATAAGATAAACCAAATAATATTTTAAGATAAAGATATTTCTAAAAGATAAGCAAATATTATTTTATGATAAGATAAATATCTTTATTAAATATTATACTAGGGTTTTAGATCTACTATGATTCTAATACTATAAATACTCATTCACATGAAAATTGCAACACACACGAAATATACATATTTTACACGGCTATTTATTTTACTTGTGTTGATTTTCCAAAATCGTTTTAAAGCAAACCTTTGAGCAAATATTTATTATTTTTAGAGTTTGTTTTTCAAAAGAGTCGTGCATCAATTATTATCAATCGCTTGAGTGAAATACGTTATTGGATAATAGTACATCATTATAAGCTTACAATTCTTTAACGGGAATCTGTGTGAGTTATATTGTACTTTCGTATTAGCGTAAGATAGTATAGGGTATTTAGCGATACTCATCTGAGTTATAATCATAGTGTTGATTATACGAGTGGGTTGGTAATTTTTGTAATCCGTAGAAAGGATACTAAAAAATTATATCGAGAGATAGTGGACGTTAGGTTTCACGTGTGAAACTGAACCACTTCAAAAATCGTGTGCCTCTCTCTTATCTCTTTACTTTTCGTTATTCGCGCTTACTTTGATTAATTAATTAGTTGATTTTAATTCATAGGATCAAATAATTAATTACATATCATATAAATCGAAAAAGTGGGGCTAGTTTTTAATACTCAATTCACCCCCCCCCCCCTCTTTCGTATTCGATCAATAGACTCTACAATTGGTATCAGAGCCTCGTGCTCTTGATTGCCTTACAGCAAGGAGTCTGATCCATTTATCCTTTTATTTTATTTATTTTCCGCTGCATTTAATTTTATTTTAATGGATTCCAAACATCTGAAGGGTCCCGTATTCGATGGGAAGAACTACAGTTTATGGAAAAATATGATGACCCATTTCATAAAGGGTAACGATTGGGAGTGTTGGCTAATCATTAAGAATGGTCCTAATAAGATCATGCTTGGAACGGCTACTGGCACTTCCATCGAAAAGAAAGAAGATGACGATGTTGAGGCAGATTATAAGAAAGCTGAGAAAAATTCAAAGGCTATTAGTCTGTTGCAAAACGGCATGACCCATACTGAATTTGATCGTTTCTCATCTAGTTCTACTGCCAAGGAAATATGGGATGGTCTTGAGTTAGCCTATGAGGGGACAAATGTTGTCAAAAAGCAACGTATTGCACTACTTATGCGAAAATACAAACTGTTCTCCATGGAACAAAATGAATCGCTTGACAGCATGTCCACTCGTTTCTCAAGTATCATTAATGAATTGAAAAATCTTGGTAAAACTTTTGACTCCGAGGAAATTGCCAGGAAGATCCTTAGAAGTCTGTCTAAACGATGGAGACCTAAGGTGACGGTAATAGAGGAATGCAAAGACTTATCTGACCTATCTTATCAAGAGCTACTTGGAACCCTAATGGCTCACGAGATTACTCTTGATGAAGATGAGGCAAATGATAGTAACAGCAAGAAAGTGGCTCTACAAGCCGAATCTAGCGAAATACATGATTCGGATCTTGAAGATGAAACAGTGTTATTTGCTAGACGTTTTAAGAAAAAATTCTTTAATAAACCACAAGGGAAAACGTTTAACAATAACACTAACAAATTAAATCTTACAAAAAGCCAATTGAGTCAAAATGGTCTCTTTCAAGTCGTGGTTGCTTCAAATGTGGGGATAATGATCACATGATCAAGGATTGCCCACATGGAAGAAAATCAAAGACAAAAATCAACGAGACAAAACCAAGAAGGAATTCAAGCAAGTGATGATGGCTTATTGCTGGGGAGATCTCGACACAGAGGACGACGAGTCAGAGGAAGAGGAAGTCGCCAACTTGTGTCTAAGCAACGTCAGTCTTGACCTAATTTATGACAGTGACAATGAAAGCGAATCCGAGATGTGTCTTGTTGGCAACTCAGATTCAGAACCAGATTCAGAAGATGACGAAGAGGTTAGTCATCTTGAACTTAAAAAGCAAGTTAAGAATTTATCTAAGAAGTCTTTAATTAAGTAATTTCAAGAAGCCTTAGATCATTGTCATGAACAGAGTCTTGAACTAAAAGATCTTAAAGAACAAATTCTTGATATTGCTGAGGAAAACCAACTTCTAAAGGCCAAAGCTAAAAAGCTCAAGTCTAAAGTTATGGTAACTTCAGCTATAACTTCAGACAAGACAAATGTTGAGAAAGAAGCTCTTGAGTCTAAAGTTATAGCTAATGAAGCTATAATCTCAGAGTTAAAGCTTAACATTAAGCATCTTCAAGCCAAAGTTATAGCTAATGAAGCTATAACTTCAGAATTGAAGAAAGTCAATGAGCTTTTACAATCTGACGCTAAGGCAAAAGAAGTTGTTATCCTTGATCACGAGAAAGTAAACACTTTTCTCTCTCAGCAATTGAAAGATATAAAGGCTGAATTCTCCCAAGCCAAAAGCCAACATAATGAGGAGAAACTTATCTTGAACAAACGGTTCAATGATTTTCGTGAAAACTTCAAAAAGAACAATCCCTCCAAAGACTCGAATGTAGACCATTCATCATGTGAAAAAGAAATTCAGTCTTTGAAGGAATTGCTCCTACATGCACGAAAAGTTCATGATAAGTGGGAAGGAAGTCAGAATGTCTTAGACTTCCTTACCGAACAATCTAATAATAACATGAAGATGGGACTTGGTCATGAATGCTATAGCCGTAGAGACCATGATAAGTGCAAATCCACTCCTTCTGACCGTGATTTCAGAAGAAGGAAGTACGTCAATCTTTCAGAATATCTGATTTGCAATTATTGTGGTCACAACAGTCATGTTAAAGATAATTGTGCTAAATATGTCAATGACAACAAAAATCAAACTGAGTTTGTTAAAGAACATGACGTGTCTAGTGTTAATGAGTCTGAGCCTGAATCTCAACGTGATGAGATTAGAAATAATGAGTTTAGATGGTTTTATGACATAGCTTTCGATTACACATCTGTACCTTCAAAATCTAAATCTTATGTGAATCAGAAGCAGTCATTTAAACCTAATGTGCGTCGCACAAATAACAAACATGATAAACCTAGAAAACCCTATCCTAAAAAGAAAAGAATTGTCAAACAGGTATGGGTTAGGAAGGATCAAATATATAGAGTCACTAACCATAAAGGACCCAACTTAGCGTGGGTACCTAAAAGCTGTATTTGATTCTCTTGCAGATAATAGTGAAAGAAAACAATCTATGGTATCTCGACAGTGGTTGTTCGAGACACATGACCGGAAACAATAATCTTTTTCTTTCACTAGAGCCCTTCAACGGTGGCAAGGTCACCTTTGGAGACAACAAGAAGGGCAACATAATCGGTGTAGGTAAAATTGGTATATCTTCTTCACATGCTATTAATAATGTATATCTGGTAGATGGCCTTAAGCATAACTTCCTAAGCATCTCTCAACTATGTGACAAAGGCAACAAAGTCGTTTTTCATTCAAATGTTTGTCGTATCATAGTTGAAGGTACTAGTAATGTTATCTTAGAAGGTCTACGTAAACGGAACGTGTATATGATTGATTTAAACAAAGTCACTACAAGTTCCTTTACGTGCATGAAAGTCATTGTGGATGATTCATGCTTGTGGCACAAGAGGTTTGCACACATCAGTCCAACGATTTTAAAGAAACTCAAGTCTTGGAATTTAGTTGAGGGTCTACCCTCAATAAAATTCGAACAAGAGAAGATGTGTGACTCATGTGCCCGCTGTAAACAAGTTAGATCTTCATTCAAACCGAAACGAGTAGTAAGTATAGAGCATCCACTTGAGTTGGTACACATGGATTTGTGTGGACCTATGAAAGTAAGAAGCCGCGGTGGATCAAGGTACGTATTCGTCCTAGTCGACGACTACTCAAGGTATGTATGGCCTATCTTTTTATTTACTAAAGATGAAACTTTCGATGAGTTTGTAGTACTAATGAAGTTCGCCCAAAACAAGTATGATAAAAAGTTAGTTTCCATTCGTACGGATCATGGCACCGAATTTGATAATCAAGCTTTTATAGAATTTTGTAGGGAGAATGGTGTAGGACATAACTTTTCTGCACCACGAACCCCACAACAAAATGGTGTCGTGGAACGTATGAATAGAACATTAGAGGACATGGCCCGCACTATGCTTTTGTGTAGTGGCCTTCCTAAGAGCTTTTGGGCAGAAGCCATTAGTACTGCATGCTATGTGCACAATAGAGCTATGATTAGACCTATTCTCAAAAAGACTCCCTATGAACTTTTAAGAGGGAGAAAACCCAATATAGCTCACCTTCGTTGCTTCGGGAGTAAATGTTTTGTCCATAATAATGGAAAAAGTAATTTGAGCAAATTTGATCCACGAAGTGACGAAGCTGTGTTTGTTGGTTATTCTAATCATAGTAAAGCTTTTAAATTTTTTAACAAAAGAACTTTGTGCATAGAAGAAAGTGTTCATGTTGTATTTGATGAAGATAATGTGCCTGAGCAAGTTGAACAGAATGAAGAAGAAGACATGAATGATCCAGACTTTCGCCTTTCAAGGGAAGACGAGCCAGATAATAATGAAGAAGTTATTGAAGGAATCAATGATGAACTTGATAAATTCGCAAATGACCTTGAACAGAGAACTGAGACAATTGTTGATGATACGAATGTCTCTTCTCAAAACAAGGAAAAGGAAACTGAAGTTATAGCTGATGATGCTATAACTTTGAACCAGAACCAAGATGGTGTAACTGAAGGTGTACCAACTTCAGCTATAACCCCAGAGTCCAACTCAGAGGGAACCAATCTTGATTCTGAATCATTTGAGGAAAGTGAGAGTTCATCAGATGATGATGAGCCTAGGAACTCTAAGAAATGGAAATATTAGAGTTCTCATCCTATGGATAGTATCCTAGGAAGTTTAAATAAGGGAGTTCAAACTAGGCGAACATTAAGTAACTTTTGTTCATTCTATTCATATATATCTACCATAGAGCCCACCAACATCAAAGAAGCACTTGCAGAATCCGACTGGATTGTGGCTATGCAAGAGGAGCTTCAACAGTTCGAACGTAATAAAGTATGGCACCTTGTGCCACGACCTATTAATCGAACTGTGATTGGTACTCGATGGGTATTCAGAAATAAATTGGATGATTCAGGAGTTATAGTTCGTAACAAGGCTCGATTGGTCGTTCAAGGTTACAATCAACAAGAAGGGATTGATTATGACGAGACATTCGCTCAAGTAGCAAGACTTGAAGCTATTCGCTTGCTCATCGCCTTCGCAGCTCATAAAGGAATGAAACTGTTCCAAATGGACGTTAAGACTGCATTTCTTAACGGTTATTTGGAAGAAGAGGTTTTTGTTGAACAACCTCCTGGATTTTTAAATAGCAATTTTGAAAACCATGTTTTTAAACTCAATAAAGCTTTATATGGTTTGAAACAAGCGCCTAGGGCTTGGTACGACAGATTATCAAAATTTTTATTACAAAACAATTTTAAGAGAGGATCTGTCGACAAAACCCTATTTTTAAAATCCGAGGGTTCTGATTTACTTGTTACTCAAATTTATGTAGACGATATTATCTTTGGTTCTACTAACAATAAATTGTGCAAGTATTTTTCAGATCTAATGACCTCAGAATTTGAAATGAGCATGATGGGAGAATTGAAATTCTTCCTAGGACTGCAGATTCAACAAACCAAAGAAGGAATAAAGATTCACCAACAAAAATATGTCAAGGAGCTAATCAGAAAATTTGGTATGGAGAACGCTCATCCAATGGACACACCTATGGTAACTGATAAAAAGTTGACCTTAGACGAAAATGGTAAGTCCGTAGATGAGACTACATATCGAGGTATGATTGGTTCTTTATTATATTTAACTGCAAGTAGACCTGACATTATGTTCAGCGTATGTGTCTGTGCTAGATTTCAATCATGTCCTAAAGAATCACATATGATTGCAGTTAAACGTATCTTGAGATATTTAATTGGTACATCTAATTTATATTTATGGTATCCACTTGAGTGCAATTTCGATCTAGTAGGATATTCAGACGCAGATTATGCGGGATGTTCGTTAGATAGAAAAAGTATCTCTGGATTTGCTACGTTTGTTGGACCTTGCATAATTACTTGGGGCTCAAAGAAGCAAAATTCGATTGCATTATCTATTGCAGAAGCTGAATATATCGCTGCAGGACTGGTATGTTATCAACTACTTTGGTTAAAGCAACAACTATGTGATTATGGTGTTAATGTTGGTTGTATGCCTGTTTTCTGTGATAATACGAGTGCTATTATTATTTCTAAGAACCCAGCTCAACATTCTCGTACTAAGCATATAGACATTAGACATCATTTTTTGCGTGACCATGTAGAAAAGGGCAACATTAAACTCGAATTTTGTAGTACTGACAATCAATGGGCTGACATTTTAACAAAGGCGTTGGCAAGAAGACGTTTTGAAATTTTGCGGTTGGAAATTGGTTTAATCGGTAGCAAATAAATTCATCTTATTTATTTTGTGAACCTGCGTGACTGGCTAGAATAAGACGAGATTGTATGACTGTGTCCGCATATTTCATTGCTAGTATATTTGTGTTTAATATAATATATTTTACGTGAGTATCTTGCATATTAAGTGTTTTATGAAAATTGAATTATGAACCACATATTTGCCAAAAACCTATCTTATTCACTTTCCAAAATTAAGCAAAATTCTACCCATGTATCCTATGCTAGCCGAAATTCTCAAATAAAATCACCTTACCATATCTTTTTATTTACCAAACTCTATCCTTACCATATCCCAAAAATTACCTAACCAAGATTCCTTTTTCCACCAAAATCAAAAAAAAAAAAAAAAAAAAAAAAGTAAATAAGGACTTGGAGCTGGCACCCCATGTGCCAAAGTACAAAAGCAATACCCAATTCTTACACCATCATAATTACCTTTCACTTTCACCACATCAATACTCAACCAATTTTTTTTTACCTTCTTCTCCTTCCTCACGGCTCCCACACACAAACAAAGAAAAATTTACCCAAACCTTCAGCCTTCATCAATGGCTTCCACTAGATCAAAAATCTCCAAAAACCCAAACCCAAAAACTCCTAAGCCTAGTATGCCCACAAATACCTCTCCTAATCCCACACAAAAAACTCCTACCATGAACCAAACCGAGTCCGGTGCGGGTCTTGAGGGTACAAAAAGAAGACGGTTAAATAAGGGCAAAGGTAGACTCCAAGACGAAGCTACAACCGAAGTTGCTGACACGGTTCCTGAGGTAACAACACGGATTACTTTCCGTGACTTTTCGCCTCAAGAAACATCTTCCGGGCTTGATAAACTCCGTCTAACAAAAGATGAAAGAAAGCTTTTAAACCGAGTTGCTCAGTACGGAATACACGGTGGTCGTTTCTATCCAAAAGCTTGGTGTGATAAATATGCGGCTTTAGGATTCTTTACTGATTTTCTGAATTTTCAAGAATGGGAAACCGTGGCACAGTTTTCGGGTCCAGTTTATCCGATTGAGGTAATACAGTTTTTCGCTTCTGTTTCTTTAACTGATGGAGTGTTGAATGCCGTCATTAATGGCCGTTCAGTCTCGATTTCCGTGACGGACTTTAGTACTCTGTTTTCGGTTCCTGATGATGGAATCAAAATCAATCCGAGTACGTTATGGGATGAGCTAACGGACACGGCTAAGTTGGAGGTTAAGAAATATTTTGATGTTGGGGCGTCTTTGTCGAGTTGTGTTTTGCCGGGAAGTGTCTCTCCCAAGTTGAAATTTCTGTTAAATTTTTTATGGAATACCGTAATTCCGCGTCGGGGAGGACGGGACAAGATTGCATGCTATGAGATGTTGGTTGTGAAGCATTGGTTAGAGGGAAACCGGGTTGATTTACCTTTTCTTGTATTTTCTCGTATTTCTCAAACCGCTTTTTCGGTGACCGAGGACAAGTTGTATTCTACTCTTGATTTGCCGTATGGTATGTGGCTGTCACGGCTCTTAGAGTCGAAAGGGGTTGTTAATGTGAACAATTATGGGGTTACCATCAAGGAGGACATGTGTGACACGTTCCTGAAATTTATGAAATTAGATGTTAATGGACCGGAATTGCTGTTTTTAACAAAAGGAGGTTCGGTCGGGTTACAGCCGGGTGGGGCTTATTTTTCCGGAATTGAGTCAAAATTTGATATGTTCATAGGTAATGTAATGGAGCGCTTAGACGCGCAGGACAAGAAAATTAATGCGGTATTGGACAAGGTTGTTCAAGTCGTGGCAGTGGGTTCCTCTGGCTCTACCCGTGACCAAGGTGGGTCGGGTGTATGTCGTGAGATGAGGACGTGGATGAATGGTATAGATGATTGTCTTGCTAAGTTGGAAGGGAACATTGTCGATTGTAAACAAGAAGTGTATAGGCAAAGGGATCGGATGACATATTTGGTGAGCCAAGGCGGTTCTTTGGTCAAGAGTGGTACGGAAATGCGTGAGGGGATGCGTACTATCTTTGATGCGACGGAGGCTCTTTCCTTGAAAGTTCGGAACTTTGACGTTTGCCTCACCGCTCAAGCTACACATGTGTCTTCTTGCCTTGACCGTCTCTCCACTCTCGAGTACCGCATTAGGCCCGGTTATCAAGCACCCAAGCCTCACCCGCCCACCCACAATGCCTTGCTTTTCTATCCTTGTTTGCTTATCTCTTGAACTACTTAACCAATTCGGCCCATTTTGGCTTGTTTAAACTTTGTTCTATTCGGCCCAATGGCAACTAATACTCTATTTTGTGGTTTGTAGTTCTTAATTAACATTTGCATTTGATTTTGCTTGGTATATATCGTTTTATATTGCGTATTTTGCATATCTATTTCTTGCCTTGACATGTGTTATTCTAGTCGTTTCATGTCTTTGTTCTTGTCTTTTCAATGATGCCAAAAGGGGGAAGAAATGATATGATTTGAGTCTTTGCTTAAGCTTGCTCCTTGTCAAGACTCGTTATCTCTTAAATTCTCTCAAGCTATAACTTTGGCTAAGTTGTTATGTTCTTGCGATCAAAGTTGCTATAACTTTGGAGTGCTTTGTTGAGGGGGAACCATACTTAGTCACTTTGTTATTAGAAATCATAAGAGACTTGTCATCATCAAAAAAGGGGGAATTTGTTGGACCAATTTCATAGTTTTGATAATGACATGTGTTTACATGATAATATGTTTTACTCGATATATCATATGCGTGTAATTGTGTGCTTTAGTCTTATTATAGCTAGCAACAATTATGAGAAGAAAGATCAAAGTTAGGCATAACTTTGATAAAGTCTGTGAGACAAAGTTATAACAACTTCAGGAATAACTTTGGAAGTGAACATGAAAGTTATAGCTAACCAGGCATAACTTTAAAGAAAATCGCTTCAAACAAGATCTACATCAAACTACACAAGACTCGAGATGGAGGGTCTTTGTGATCAAGATGAAGAGATGATCCGTATACTGAAGATCTTTGTGAAGATTAGATAGTATAGGTCGTCATTCGGTAACTATTCCATTCGAGAGATTTTATGTTCAAAAGTTATAGCTTTAGTCTATGACTTTGGATGATAAAATATTGATGCATGATTTTGGAAATAAAATGTTTTGAAATGTTTTCAAAAGTGAAAGAGTATTTTTATATTTATCAAAAGTTTTATTAGAGAATATATTTATGAGATTCTATTGGTTAGTAATACAACTTATGGGTTGTCATGCTACCTAGGGTTTCTAATATATTCTATCTCAATTTGTTGTTAACCTAATTAGCCCACCTAGTGTTTGAGCCATCTAGGGTTTCGTGAAACCTAGTGTTTGTGCCACCTAGGGTTGCGTGCCTCCTAGGGTTTCGTGAGCTATGGATTTCGGCCTCCATAGGTTGTTTTCCTTGTTTACCTAATCTAGGATTCTACTATATCTTTACAACAATATTTTGAGATATTAAGATAAATATATTTCTATAAGATAAACCAAATAATATTTTAAGATAAAGATATTTCTAAAACATAAGCAAATATAGTTTTATGATAAGATAAATATCTTTATTAAATATTATACTAGGGTTTTAGATCTACTATGATTCTAATACTATAAATACTCATTCACATGAAAATTGCAACACACACGAAATATACATATTTTACACGGCTATTTATTTTACTTGTGTTGATTTTCCAAAATCGTTTTAAAGCAAACCTTTGAGCAAATATTTATTATTTTTAGAGTTTGTTTTTCAAAAGAGTCGTGCATCAATTATTATCAATCGCTTGAGTGAAATACGTTATTGGATAATAGTACATCATTATAAGTCTTACAATTCTTTAACGGGAATCTGTGTGAGTTATATTGTACTTTCTTATTAGCGTAAGATAGTATAGAGTATTTAGCGATACTCACCTTGAGTTATAATCATAGTGTTGATTATACGAGTGGGTTGGTAATTTTTGTAATCCGTAGAAAGGTACTAAAAATTATTAATCGAGAATAGTGGACGTAGGTTTCAACGTGTGAAACTGAACCACTTCAAAAATCGTGTGCCTCTCTCTTATCTCTTTACTTTTCGTTATTTCGTTATTCGCGCTTACTTTGATTAATTAATTAGTTGATTTTAAGTCATAAGATCAAATAATTAATTACATATCATATAAATCGAAAAAGTGGGGCTAGTTTTTAATACTCAACTCACCCCCCCCCCCTCTTTCGTATTCGATCAATAGACTCTACATTATAGATGGAGGTAGCTGCACCAATGTGGCCTCTGTTACTATGGTTGATAAGGTGAAGTTGAGCACTCAAGAGCACCCTCATCCCTATAAGTTGAGATGGCTAAGAAAGAGAGCAGAGGTTAAGGTGGATAAGCAATGTATGGTCCCATTCTCCATTGGAAGTGTGTACAAAGATGAGGTATTGTGTGATGTGGTTCCAATGGATGCCTGTCACTTGTTATTAGGAAGGCCATGGAAGTTTGATAAAAGCTCCATACACCAAGGAAGAAGCAACACCTATTCCTTCAAGCATGGGAGCAGGAAGATGACATTAGCCCCCTTGCCACCACATCAGAAGAGCTATGGGAGTCCAAGTATGGCTGAAGACTTTAGTGGAGTTTTGTTTCTATCTGAGTCAGCAATGGTCAAAGAGTGTAGTGAAGAGCAACCTATATTAATGCTTCTATCTAAAGAAGTTCAGGAAGAGGAGTCTAAGGTAATCCCTGCAGAAGTTAAGCCCCTCATTGATCAGTTCAAGGAAGTGTTTCCAGAGGAACTTCCTGATGGCTTACCCCCTTTAAGAGGAATTGAACACCAGATAGACCTTGTGCCAGGGTCTGTACTACCTAATAGACCAGCCTATAGATGTGATCCTAAGGCTACACAAGAGCTGCAGAAGCAAGTTGGAGAGTTGATGAGTAAAGGGTTTATAAGGGAGTCATTAAGCCCTTGTGCTGTGCCTGCATTGTTGGTTTCTAAGAAGGATGGGACTTGGAGGATGTGCATAGATAGCAGGGTTATCAACAACATCACAATCAAGTACAGGTTCCCTATACCTAGACTTGATGACATGTTGGATGAGCTGAGTGGTTCAAGGATCTTTTCTAAGATTGATTTAAGGCAAGGTTACCATCAATTGAGGATCAGGGAAGGAGATGAGTGGAAGACAGCCTTCAAAACAAAGCATGGCCTTTATGAGTGGCTTGTCATGCCCTTTGGCCTGTCAAATGCCCCAAGTACCTTCATGAGATTAATGACATAAGTGCTTAGGCCTTGCCTAGGGAGATTTGTGGTGGTATACTTTGATGATATCCTCATCTACAGCAAGAGCAAGGATGATCATTTGAGGCATCTTGAGGCTGTATTTGAAATACTTAAGGAGAGTAGGCTCTTTGGGAAGCTTGAGAAATGCACCTTCATGACTGAGGAAGTCAAGTTTCTAAGATATGTGGTGTCTGGTAGAGGCATTTCAGTTGATCAAGACAAGATCATTGCAGTGCAGTCTTGGCCTATCCCTAAGAACATTACAGAAGTGAGAGGGTTTCATGGCCTAGACTCTTTCTATAGGAGTTTCATTAAAAACTTTAGCACTGTTGCAACACCCCTCACTGAATGTATGAAGAGAGGAGAGTTCACTTGGACTGAGAATGCCTTGCAGGCTTTCAAACACATGAAGAAGCTCTTGTGCAGTGCACCTATCCTCAGGTTGCCAAACTTTGATTGCCTATTTGAGGTTGAATGTGATGCAAGTGGAGTGGGAATTCGAGCTGTCCTCATCCAAGAAAAGAAACCTGTAGCCTACTTTAGTGAAAAGCTAAGTGGTGCCAAGCTAAACTATTCTACATATGATAAAGAGTTCTATGCTCTTGTCAGAGCTCTAAGGCATTGGAGCCATTACCTGAAGCCCAAGCCTTTTGTCCTACACTCTGATCATGAGGCATTGAAGTACATAGGAGGTCAACATAAGCTCAGTCACAGACATGCTAAGTGGGTGGTGTTCCTCCAGTCATTCACCTTTTCTAGCAAATACAAAGAGGGCAAACAGAATGTGGTGGCTGATGCATTATCTAGGAGGTACACTCTACTATCAACTATGGAGCAAAGGGTTCTTGGCTTTGAGTTCATGAAGGATATGTATCAAGAAGATCCAGACTTTGCAGAAGATTGGTTAGCACAGAAAGAGGGAACAAGGACCATTGATTCACCCTACACTCTGCAAAATGGATTCTTGTTCAAGGGAAACAAGCTGTGTGTTCCCAGAGGATCTTATAGGAGTCTATTGATCAAGGTGGTGCATGGAAGTGGCCTTGGAGGACACTTTGGGGTTCAGAAGACTATGGACATACTGCAGGATCAGTTCTACTGGCCTAAGATGATGGGAGAAGTCTAAATAGTACTCAGAAGGTGTGGAGTTTGTCAAAAGGCCAAGAGTTCTTTTCAAGCAGGACCTTACACTCCCCTACCAGTCCCATGTAGGCCTTGGGAAGATGTAAGTATGGATTTCATAGTAGCATTACCTAGGACAGCAAGAGGGAAAGACTCTATTATGGTGGTTGTGGATAGGTTCACCAAGATGGCACATTTCATTGCCTGCAAAAAGACTGAAGATGTTGTGAGTGTGGCAGAGTTATACCTTGATGAGGTGGTGAGGTTACATGGAGTCCCAAGGACTATTGTATCTGACAGAGACACAAAGTTTATGAGCCATTTCTGGAGAACATTGTGGAAGCTGCTTAATACTAGGTTGTTGTTTAGTACCTCCCATCATCCTCAAACAGATGGCCAAACTGAGGTGACCAACAAGCCCTTGGGAAGGATATTGAGGTGTATAGTCAGCAAATCCCTCAAGGATTGGGACTTGAAGTTGGCTCAAGCAGAGTTCTCTTTCAATAGAGCTCCATCCGCAGCCACATGCCACTCCCCTTTGAAGTGGTCTATGGTACTAACCCCTTAATGCCTTTGAGTTTGTCTAATGTGTGCAGGTCAGAGATCCACTATGATGCCAAGAAGAGGGTAGAACAAATGCTAAAACTCCATGAGTCAGTCAGAAAACAAATTGAGAAAATCAATGATCTATACAAGAAAAATGCCAAGGTTCCTAAGGCCAAGAAAGACTTTGCACCAATAGATTTAGTATGGATCAACCTAAGGAAAGAAAGGTTCCCTTCTAAGAGAAATAATAAGCTAGAGCCAAGAGCATATGGTCCTTTTCAAGTCATAGAGAAGATAGGTCCTAATGCCTACAGAATTGATCTACCAGGAGAGTATGCAGTCCATGGGACATTCAATGTTGGAGATCTTAGTCCCTTCTATGAAGACTCTGAGGGAGAGGAAGACACAGGCTTGAGGTCAAGCCCTTTCCAACCTGGGGAGGCTGCAGCAGGAGCTCACTCAAGGGGTCTTGATGATCAAGCCACAAACAAGACAAACCTGACCCCAAGGACCCCTCAGATGGAAGCTCGAGTTACAAGGTCCAAACAACAAGCTATGACAAGCCAAGATCAAGCCAGGCCAAGCCACAACAGTGAGGAAGACAGTCCAGGGCTCAGCAAGCCATGCCAAGCCCCAACACAACCTACATTACCCACACAAGACAGAAACAAAGCCATTCAGGACCAGGCTGACCAATCAACAAACCCTGCACCTAGGAGGTACACCAGGGCATCCTAACCACCCCCATCATGGCCTACCATCAAGCCAACCCACTAAACTACAAGTTTGTCCAGGACAACCCCTTTTGAAGTCTAGCAAAAACTCATGAAACAGACACCCCAAGCTAGAGTTCAGTGAACATTAAGGCAGAGAAGGTACAAGGGCAGATTGTGGTTTCCTTTTGTTTAAGTCAACTTGTCCTCGTCCAAGGCAGGTTTTATCTAAGTCCTAATAAGAGTAGAGAGTCCCAAGGAGGAGCTAAACATCCAGGCAAAGCAGCAAGACAACAAGAACAACAGATTTCCATTTCAGGAAAACTCCAAAACTACTTTATTTGCTTTTTGTTCAGTCTGTTTTTTTTGTGTCTTGTGTCTGTACTTTATAGTTGTTGAGCTCGTCCTATTGTGAGGCTCTTAATTAGTGTCAGTAGTAGTAGTTTGAACCCTAAGTTGGCCCTTGGATGATCTGTACATCCAATGGCTCACAAGATATCAGCCTTCCTATATAAGGAGGTCTTTGTATGTTTGTGTTAGTCAGACTTTTATGAATGAATTAACTTTGAGAAATCCCTCAAATCGTTCAAACTTGTGCTAAGAGCTGTAGTTTGAGTCACGCCTGATACATCTCTAAAGGTGTCTGATCAGTGTCTTGCTTTGTGAGTCAAGTTAACTCTGTGCTTTGCTGTGATTAGCTTGCTTGCTGTTGAGGCTAAGTCTAAGGTGTTTGTGCTTTGCTGTAACACTTTAAACCTGTCTCTAAACCAGTCTTTGAGTCCTTTCTCTTGTGCCTTGTTGTAGAGGAGTGTCTCTAAGTCATATCCCTTGAGTTTTTAGTTAAACAACTCACCCTCTCTAACAACAACATCCATTTTGCTTGACATTGTTCTCAGTTTGAGTCAGTCTAATCAAGCATCCTTAAAACTTGTAAACCTTAGTAGTTTACACTCCACAACCGATTTCAAGAACCTACATGACGGTTTTAATTCCGATATTAAAAACACTATATCTTAGTCAGAATATTAGAATATTGCATGATTTAATTTATTAAGAAACTTACTTCATCCAAACATATAGGTGTTGGACATCAATCTCGTCAAGGCCAGCCCAAATGGCTAGAATATCCCATGACAGAACTGCTTGACGTTCTTTCCCTAAAATATCATCCTCGAGCGAAATAATTATTAATTGCTCGCTTGCTATGCGAGCACCAGCCTCCTTATAAAGGTCCATCATCGTCATCGTTCGTACTTTTTCCATGAAAACGTTCCCAGTATAACTAGTACGGGATAGACTCCTAACATCTTTCAGCTCGGGGAAATGATGCGGTTTTCCTTTTGTGCTACATGTCACAACATCCTACATGTGGCTAACTAAATTAAGTTGCTCTTTCAATGATGAGGCAATAGTAGAAATTAAAATATAAAGATAGTTTTTAAAAAAATGAAGAAGTTAATTAAATACCTCATCAAGTTGTTGTTTAGACGAGGTAGTAGAAAGATTGTCTATCGAGTTAGTCTTATCCATGTTTTTTGTTACCTACAAAACAAATATATAACATATAAATTTCACTAATTATGTAGGTGATGAACAAAGATAAAAGGCTGGTTAGATGTATTTTTCTCACCCCGACCACATTCTGTTGAGTCGTACGCTCACGAGCCAGGTAAATGTGCTTATTAGGCCATTGGACAAAACATTGAACCGCATCTGCCAGAATTTGAAGGTCGTCACGGACTGGGACGGGCAGTTTACGCGTTTCATAGCCCTTCAAGGCTTGATCTATCTCCACTTTTCTATGATTCGGCAAGAGTGGTACGCCTTGAACAAAGATGGTTTCCGCTGATTTGCTGGGCATTATGTCTACGAAACCCCGGGCAACACGAACCACTTTCTCGGATGAAGGGTCGGTGAGAATAACTACCCTCCTTTTTATGGCCTGTAGAATACACATTATTAATTAAATACCAAAATATAATAGATATCATAAATGATCTACATACCTATTACAGACTTCATGCATACCTTGCCGAAAACTGGCCCCTCATTTGAAGGTGATGGGTCGTCCGTCTTCTCAGCCGTCATCTCAAGTTGCACCACCTCATTATTGTCATCCGTCTTCTCAGCCGGCTCCTCAAGTTGCGTCCCCTTTTCAGACTCATTTACCTAATAAAATTAACCAATCAAAGGCATGGCTGCTGGAAATAACAAATGCAGAAAAAAAATAAATAAAGTCATATTTACCTTATCGGCTTGAGGTATTAAAACATCAGCAGCACTAGGTACCTCACCCGTCTTCTCAGTCGTCTCCTCAAGTTGCGTCCCCTTTTCAGACTCAATTACCTAATAAAAGTAACATATCAAAGGCATGGCTGCTGGAAAGAACAAATGCAGAAAAATAAAATAATAAAGTCATATTTACCTTATCGGCTTGAGGTATTAAAACCTCAGCAGCACTAGGTACCTCACCCGTCTTCTTAGCCGTCTCCTCATGTATTGTCAAGGTAGTAGTGTCTGCCTTTTAACCAATCTGTTGCACTACCTCACCCTTTTTAATGACATCCTCCATCATCTTCAATTCTTCTTCAGAAGGCTTGCCTCCAGAGTTCATTTATAGTATCACGGAGGCCAATAACTGAACCTGCACACAAAAAATGTAGAATCAACATTTTGTTTAAAACAATAACATATGAATTTTAAATGACAATATAAAATGGTACCATGTCAGCCTTCCCCTTATTTTTCTTCTTCTTTTTCGGGCTAGTTGTCCCATAATATTTTGTGACTCCGACATGTAATGGGACGCCCCTCAATCGACCTGGATGCTCGGGTCGGCCGATCGCTCTAGCAAGAACGTCGTCACGACCACTCGGAGTGAATTTCCCTTCCGCAACTTCCTTCGGAACATTCTCCTATAATATATTAAATAAACTTATTTTTATTTTTGTTAATAAAATAAATAGATAGTCAGACATACATACGCGTAAGAATTAAACAATAAAGTTATTAAAAACTCGTCTTAATAAAATAATACTTACTATGTTGGCCAAGACTTCCTGATCATATTTGTTACAGGTTCGGGATCCTTTAGGCGTGTGCCCTTCTTTATAAGTTACGTGTCGATTCAAGTTGGTCACTCCCTTTGACACCTACACATTAACTCAAAAATAATATATGTATACATGTATACCAAGTCCAAGTATGATTAAAAAAATCTAATATATAGATGCTACTTACAAGATTGTCTTCTATCAATCTGTAACCGCCTCGAGAACCATAATATACCCCCCACTTCTGTGAAATGTTAGCACGATTTCTGGCGCTAACGGCCTTCAAATCATATAAAATCGCAAGTAGATGAGATAATTAGAAAATTATAGATACAAGTAGAGTTTTAGAAAAATGTAACGTGAAACTTTTAGGAAAATGTAACCTTAAGTAGAGTTTTAGAAAAATGTAAACATATGACATGGATACTTAACCTGAAACTTTTCACTAGCTCGTTTCGCCTTATAATTATCCCATTGTTGCTGAGTGATGTTGGGGTACTTTATCGGTGGGCTCTTATGCATCTCCCCTGTCTCCTTGTCGACATACAAGTGTAATTTGGCAAGGTCACATCTCCACTGCCTTAAGATTGCCCCTGCCTTATGTAATAGATACTTATCATGGTAGTCGAGAATATCAAAGGCTTCCTGCATCATCATCTTATATACTAAGAAGCGGCTGTCTAATATCGTACATTTATACGAACCTTTATACGGCTTCCTGCCTTATGTAATAGTAACTTCTGCAAAATAAAATGGTGTTTAGCTAAAGAAATTATCATACCTTTATACGGGTCAAGAGTAACTTCTGCAATACAGGATTTAGATTCTTGAAATCATCTAAATCAATAGGCGCAAACTGTCTGGTTGTAACTCCAATCCAAGTGGATAAATGGCCGGCATTTGGACCAGTAGGAACACCTTTCACACTCCATTTTATAAGCACCGGCTCTTTTGCCGCTATAGCTGCAAGGGCTGCAGGGCACTGCGAAGCACCCCTCTCACCAGGCTTATCCCCCTTATCATTGTTTTCTACTCTTTTTCGTTTTTCACCCATGATAATTCTAAAACCCTAAAACCTTCAAAAGAAATGAAATAGTAACGGAACAGAGTCATGCATGCAGCGATTCTAAAACCCTAAGACCTTAAAAGGAATGAAATAGTAACT
>JAIUZE010012179.1:0-21249 GCA_022085475.1 Heliosperma pusillum | reverse complement strand
GGATGAATTGGATGTTTAAAATGGATGTTGTCAATTAAAATCATGTTGGAAATAATTTGGGTTTGTTGATGTATTGGGGCCGTGTAAGGAGGCTGAAAAACCAGCCCAAACCAGGCCGGTTCAGGCCGGTTCAGGCCGGTCCAGCCCGGTCTGGGTTGGTCCGGGATTTGGTCTTTGGGTTTGTGTCGATGTTTGTTGTTTTGACGGGTTTTAAATATGTTAAGCATGCGGGAAAATATTAAGAAACGGTTTTAGAATTTTTAAACAAAATAGCCCAAACCAGGCCCGTGGGCCCAGTCCAGGTCCCGGTTGTCCCCCTGGTCTCGGCCCCAAATCAGGCCGCGTGGGGTACCTCTTTGGACTTTTGTTACGGTTTTTGAGTTAATTGCTAACTTTTATCGAGTTGGTTCGTTACATGCATTTAGCAAGTGGGGGACAATATTAATAGTAAAATATTACATTTAAAAGGTTTTCATCCACCAACATTAAGCACGTATTCGCATTATGTGAGACATTCTAATACGAAGACGCGTGATGTTTAATTGATATCCATTTACGTCAAGCGGGTTGGGAATGAATTTAGTGCATGATTCACATGATATAAGACAATGGAAGAAATAGCATGAAGGTTGGGAATGTGATATTGCTTATGTTCAAGCCGTCGATGGCTGACGACTCTGTTTCTAGCCGGTTTGGACCAAACGGGTTTTGGTCAAAACTAAGACTCTAGTCAGCCCCGTTTTGACTGATGACCGTCGCGGGACTCGGGTCGGGGATTTGTCTTCAAGTAAGGTTGTATTTAATTAATGAATTAGCCTTAGTAGATATGAGGCGATATGATATTTGATTATTATTTATATGCAATTAGTCACATGATAGGATGTTTTTCCGTGACTGGTTGATTATATGGTTGGTGTCATGTTGACTAAGTACCCATAGAGAATTATGAGTATATGGCGTCTTGACCATTCTAATTCTAAATGAGTATCTTGGACCATGACATTGATAGGCCGTACTATATTTAACGAGCATATGGAGTTCACTGCTTGATAGCTTTTGTGTCACGGCCTAGGGGGCTTATCTCCAAGTCGGGGCATGGCTGCCTATTTCATGTTGGGAATGGAGCCAGCTTAAGTACTAGCCATCTCTGCTTAGGGGGTCGCCTAGTAGAGTTTCTCATGTACGGTTATGTCATGGGACGGGGAATGGAATAGCTGTTGTCGCAAGGTCTGATCAGTCTAGGACTAGGATATTTTCCTACCTTGTGGTATAGCCTCGAGTTACAGAAGTCGACTATTGACTGGACTAAGAACTTATGCCTGTTTCTAGACGTATTGGTCTTTCAGGTTTGATGATTCTATGAATCTTAGAAGGTGAGATGCAAGCCGGCTAAGGTTGATAGAGTTTGGATTACCGGTTGTTAACTGATTCACATGATGGTTTGTTTGATTAGGGTTGAGTGTATCATGGCCATGTTTTAAATGTAACCTCTGAGCTAGCATACCAGCTTCCCTACCTCGTGGTATAGTTTGTTAACCGATTCACATGATAGTTTGCAAGAGTAGCTTAGCCTTCATATGATAGGTTATATGTTAGTTATTTGTTTCATAACATGAAAAGCATATCGTATATGTTAAGGCTTTGTATTTTCTATATACATCTCTTTTATGTTATTCATGTTTTATTAAACTCGACATTTCGTGGCTGGGAGAACTCGGAGTTACTCCCCACTGACTGTGGCTTCCGTGTTTATATTTAATGCGGTTTGCAGGTTTGTGATGCATACTTGGGTACATTGACGAGCTAGCGAGTGAAGTATTACCTTGGACCTATATTCGGTTCTTAGGATTGTATTATATTATACACTCTTTTATTTCCGTATTTATACGGGAGATATGTCTCCCGTTTTGGATACTTCTTATGTATAATATTATTTCCTTTTGTTACGAACCTTTTTCTTT
Organism: Heliosperma pusillum; assembly: GCA_022085475.1. NCBI lineage: Eukaryota > Viridiplantae > Streptophyta > Magnoliopsida > Caryophyllales > Caryophyllaceae > Heliosperma > Heliosperma pusillum. Next base: position 19,288 of record JAIUZE010012179.1, on the reverse strand, counting down.
AAGACACCTTTGTTATGATGAATATATTTAATGGTAGGTTCGGTTTTAAAATTTACCGATTTTCACTAAAGTGAACCTATTAAAAACGTATTCTCATCTTTTATTTATTTAAATTACTTGTTTACCTTTCCGCAAATTCGAGGGTGTCACAGTTGGTATCAGAGCATTTTCGCTCCCGACGCACGTTTGTGTACCCTTGTATAAATAACTTGACCTTAATAAAATAATAAACTTGTGAGATAGAATTGTAGGATGGGTAGATTAGGATTTATGTTGTAGTCTCTTTGTGCTTGCTAAATGATAAGTACTAATCTGTGTTTTATTTTGCAAGATGCCTCCGAGAATTGACAACACGATCCTAGCAGCTCTTACTCTTATTATACAGAATCAGCAAAATCAACAAAGTCAACAGCCGAATCCTATTCCTAATCCTCCTCGCGACCATGAGAGACACGGAAGTTATACATGGGTTGCTTCACAACTATCTAGGAGCCAAGCCAAAACCTATGGTGGTGAAGTGGATCCCATTAAGCTTTCGGAATGGATACGTGAAATGGAGAAGAACTTTTCTCTATATGATGTCCTTGAAACGGATAAAGTCCGTCTTGCTTCCCACTTCTTAGTGAAGGAAGCTGATCAGTGGTGGACTCTTTCTGGTCCTACTGCTAAGTTGGAACCTGGTTTTAGTTGGACTCGTTTCCGTGAGCTATTAGAGACGAGGTTCTACCCTGATGAATTGAGGCAGCAGAAACTGAAGGAATTCATGGACTTCAAACAGGGAAGGCTCTCAGTTCAGGAGTTCACGACCAAGTTCAACGAGTTGGCTCATTATGCCACTCGGCTTATCTCAAAGGAGGAAGACAAGGCATTCTTTTACCTGGGAAAACTTTCTCCTCAGGTGAAGGGCAAGATCAGTAGGGGTTCTACTTCTTTTGTCTCTATCTACAATGATGCTATATGGGCAGAGAGTTCAATCCGCGAGATTGCCGAAGAGGCTCGTACCTCGTATGTTGCTCCTAATGCTTTTGGTAAGAGACCGTTGTATCCTACTTCTCGACCTTCTTTTTCCTCCTCTTTCTCAAACAAGAGGAAGAATTTCCAGAGTGGACAAGCAACTCAGAGTAACCGTCCATTCGTCCCGAGCAACAACAACGATCTTAAGGGTCGTATCTGTTTTAGGTGCAAGATGCCTATGCATCCAGGTATTGGCTGTTTTAACAAGCCAATTGTGTGCTTTAATTGTCAGAAACCGGGACACAAGTTTAATGAATGTCCTGATAAGAAGAAGACAGCTTCTGCACCAGTTACTTCTGGGAGACCGAAGGGTCGAATTTTCATTATGAGCCGCGCTGAGGCCGATGCTCAACCAGACATTGTGACTGGTATGTTTTCAATTTATGAAATACCGTGTTTAATTTTATTTGATACGGGAGCTTCTTTGTCCTTTTTTTAGATGAGACTATCCGATAAATTACCTCTCAAAGCTTCAGTTGGAGAAAGTACTCCTATATCTTTACCGTCCGGAGATGTGTTTTCATGCTCTTATATTCATTCGGACATTCCTATATCAATAAACGGATCTACTTTTCCGGCTAATCTTCTTCGGTTCCCTCTTGAAGAATTTGATATCATTCTGGGCATGGATTGGTTATCTACTTATTATGCTCGATTTGAATGCCGTGACCAGAAGATTATTCTCAAAAGCCCTTTAGGTACCCGTGTATCCTATCAAGGGGTTCGAAAACAGACCACTGTGAAACTTGTTTCGGCTATGAAGATGGTAAAAACAATCAAGAAGGGTTACAAAGCTTTCTTATGTGTTGTAACTACTTCTACCACTTCGTCTTTGCCTTCATTGGAAGATGTGCCAATTGTTCAAGAGTTTCCAGATGTATTTCCCGATGAATTACCCGGGATTCCTCCTGAAAGAGATGTTGAATTTTCCATTGATCTAGTTCCTGGAACTGGACCAATTGCTAAAGCTCCTTATCGTATGGCTCCTTCCGAGTTGAAAGAGTTGAGAATCCAACTTGATGACTTGATTGAGAAAGGCTTCATTAGGCCTAGTGCTTCTCCTTGGGGTGCGCCCGTGCTCTTTGTCAAAAAGAAAGACGGTTCTATGCGAATGTGCATTGATTATCGTGAGTTGAACCGTGTCACAATCAAAAACAAATATCCTCTTCCGCGTATTAATGATCTCTTTGACCAGTTACGTGGTGCTTCTACTTTTTCAAAGATTGATCTTAGATCGAGTTATCATCAAATTCCCGTTCGGGAAGCAGATATTCCCAAGACTGCTTTTAGCTCGAGGTATGGTCATTTCGAATTCAATGTGATGCCATTCGGTTTGACTAACGCTCCAGCAATATTCATGGATCAGATGAATCGTACCTTCAGGGAGTACCTCGATAAATGTGTGGTAGTATTCATTGATGATATTTTGATCTTTTCTAAATCTAAGGAAGAACATGCTGATCACCTCCGAACCATTTTGGGAGTTCTTCGACGTCAAAAATGGTACGCTAAGTTCTCCAAATGTGAATTCTGGTTGCCCGAGGTATCTTTCCTTGGTCATGTCATTTCAAAAGACGGTGTTATGGTCGATCCAGCTAAGATTGAGGCCGTGGTGGAATGGAAGAGTCCGAAAAATGTGTCCGAGATTCGAAGTTTCCTTGGTTTAGCGGGTTATTACCGTCGGTTTGTGAAAGATTTCTCTAAGTTAGCAAGACCGATGACTCAATTGCTAAAGAAGGAAGCAAAGTATATCTGGACCAATGAATGTGAAAATGCCTTCTTGGAATTAAGAAGAGATTGACTACCGCACCGGTGTTGACTTTACCAGATGATGAAGCTGATTATGATGTCTATTGTGATGCTTCTAAGCATGGTTTGGGATGTGTCTTAATGCAGAATAGAAAATTCATTGCATATGCTTCTCGACAACTCAGGGTTCATGAAGTGAACTACCCGACTCATGATCTTGAGTTAGCAGCTGTGGTACATGCATTGAAAACTTGGAGACACTATCGTATTGGAGTTCATTGTCGAATCTATACCGATCATAAAAGCTTGAGGTGCATCTTTACTCAGAAAGAGTTGAATATGAGACAGAGAAGATGGTTAGAGTTAGTGAATGATTATGATGCCGAGTTGATTTACCATGAAGGAAAGGCAAATGTTGTGGCAGATGCATTGAGTAGAAAGACTAGTCATTCATTAAATGCTCTTGGTACTTTACCCGATGAACTGGTAACAGAATTTCAGAAGCTTAAGATACAGTTTGTTGGGAAAGGATTCGATTATCTTGGTGCTTTGACTGCGGAACCCGATTTCTATCGAGAGATTCGTACTTTTTTACCGGAGGATGCTATTTTCATCGCCATACGAGCAAAAGTACTACTTGGGCAAGCTAAGGATTGTGTGGTGGATAATGATGGCTACCTTCCTTACCATGGTAGAATGTATGTTCCGGGAAGTTCCGAGTTGAGAAAGAGAATACTTGATGAAGCTCACCTTTCTCCTTATTCTATTCATCCTGGCGGTGACAAAATGTATAAAGATTTGAGACCACAGTTTTGGTGGCCTAGGAGGAAGATTGAAGTAAAGGAGTATGTTAGTAAATGTCTTACTTGTCAGAAGGTGAAGATCGAACATCAAAGACCTGGAGGTTTGCTACAACCTTTGGAAATTCCTCTTTGGAAATGGGAGTCTATTTCTATGGACTTCGTGATGGCTTTACCTAGTACTTCTAGTGGAAAGAATGCCATATGGGTTATTGTAGACCGTCTAACCAAGTGTGCCAGATTCGTGCCTATCAAAGAAACTTGGAAGATAGATGTCTTAGCCCGTACCTATGTGGATGAGATAGTGCGTTACCATGGAGTGCCTAAAGATATAGTTTCAGATCGTGATCCGAGATTCTGTTCCCGATTCTGGACGGCTTTACAAGAAGCCATGGGTAGTAAACTGTTGATGAGCACAGCATTTCATGCCGCTACTGATGGTCAAACCGAGAGAACGATCCAAACTTTGGAAGATCTTCTCCGGGCTTGTGCCTTAGAATTTCACGCTTCTTGGGAGAAGTGTTTGCCTCTGGTTGAATTTTCTTATAACAACATTTACCATGCTTCTATCAAGATGTCCCCGTACGAGGCTTTATACGGTAGGAAGTGTCGTAGTCCTGTTTGTTGGGATCAAGTCCAGGATGATCATATTTTGAGTCCCGACATAGTGACTGAAACGATTGATCAAGTTCAAGTCATTCGAGAGCGAATGAAAGCCGCTCAAGATAGACAAAAATCCTATGCAGATGTCCGTCGTCGACCACTTGAATTTGATGTTGATGACCGAGTATTCCTTAAAGTGTCACCGATGAAAGGAGTGAAACGGTTTGGAGTGAAGGGAAAGTTGAGTCCTAAATATATTGGACCGTTTCGTGTGCTTAAGAGAGTTGGTCCCGTTGCTTATCGTTTGGAATTATCTCCGAACTTGAGTAAAGTTCATGATGTGTTCCATGTTTCTCAATTGAAGAAGTATATTAGTGATCCGAGTCATATTATTCAAGAAGAAGTGTTGGACTTGGAACCTAATTTGGCTTTGGAAGAACGGCCGATTCGTATACTTGAAAGGGCTAGCAAGCAACTCAGAAACAAAGTGGTACCCTTAGTTCGTATCCTTTGGCGTTGGGGAAACGTTGAAGCAGAAACTTGGGAACCCGAAGCTAAAATGTTAGCTAAATATCCCGAGCTCTTTGCTTGAGGTAAATCTCCTTCTTTATTCCCTCTTTCTATTCGATTTATTCTTTCGAATATTCCGTTCCTTCTATCGAATATCATCTCTTATAGATAGATTATTAGAAGCTTTAGTTAGAAATTTTAGGCATAGATCGTAGAGTTATTACCTTTACTATAGAATTTTTGAACTAAAAGCTTTTGGAAATGTTTGATGATTTCAAGTATTTTACCGTCAAGGAGTGTTGAGACTCGTTATTGGAGACGTTCGATAACTAGTTTTCTCATTTGTTGATGCGAAAATGTATCTTTAAAGTCTTTGACTTGGGACGTCGATGTTCTTAACTGCAGACGAGAACCTTCTGTTCCATTGATAAGACCCTGTATTTTTATTACAAATATATTTTTAAAAGTTTTGAAATAGACCTACATATATGTCACATTCCTTCTTCTAAGTTTCGAGGACGAAACTTTTTAAAAGAAGGGGTGATTGTAACACCCCGTAATTTGAAAGACCGAAATTATATTTGAAAAGTAATAAATTTATTTTATTCTAATTTATTACGATTTATTTGAATTTATGATAATTTAATATAATTATTTTGAATTTATTTGGAATTAAAGAGTAGGTTATACGGTTTAAACCCGAACTTCATTTTACTATTCCCGAGTCAACTTAAGTCCCGAAACAAACCCAAAACCCGACTCCTACATGTGCCACACGCCCCAAGGCACCTTTTTCCTCATTTTTGGGCTTTTGATTTCTTTAGATTAAACTAATACAAATATCTAAGATATTTGTAACTTTATCGATCTGTCAACTTAAATTCTGCAACAAATCGCTTAAACCCGGACCCGATTTCTTCCTCTTCCACACGCCTCTCCCTCTTGTCCCTTAGGATTAGATATTTTCATTAAACTAACATAATATCTAATAATATCTAGATATTTGATTAAACAAACATAATATCTAATAATATCTAGATATTTACCATAATATATTTATAAAACCCGAGTCAATCCCGTAACAACAAGTTCAAAACCCGACTCCCATTAATCCCCTATATTACACGGTCCAACCCTCCCCTCTTACTCACTAATTATCTTTCATTTTACATTAAATCAACTTAATATCTACTTAATACCTTCTTTAATATAATCACAATTGTACTTGGTGTTCTTGATCGTTCTTGAGCAAAATCGTCACAAAACCTTCGTTACTTGGCCAAATCCGTTCTAAATTATATTTCTAGAGTCTCCTCTCCGCTCTTCATCTCCGTGTACGTTTCATTTTCAATTCCGCCGAAATCGTTTTCAACACTTTAATTGTTGAAATCAAGTTTTAATACTAATAATGTTATTTTTGTCATTTCTTATAGGAGAAGATTATGAAGACGAGTTTGGTGACTAGTATATTTTAGAAGAAGATTAGTAGACGGGTTTTTAGGTCTTATTTTGGTGCTATTTGGTTTTGTGCTAGCTAAGGTAACGATTACCGAGTTACTCGACGAATTAATGTCACATATGTTTTTGTTATTTCCGGTTTTAAGTAGTAACATGCTAGGTTGTTATTATTATTAAGTTTTATGAGTTTTTAACATATTTAGTGTTTTTGACATGTTGGATGATTTGTTCATAATCATAATTTTAGTGTGAATGATGGTTGAATTGGTTGTTAAAATGGATGGTTGTTAATTAAAACATGTTAGAAATAAATTTGGGGTTGTTGTTGGTGGTGGCCGTGAGTGGTGGCTGAAAACAGGCCCGGTTCAGGCCGGTTCAGGCCCGGTCTGGGTTGGTACGTTATTGGCCCTTTGGGCTTGTGTCGATACTTGATTGTTTTGTTGTTGTTTTGACAGGTTTTAAATATGTTAAGCATGCGGGAAATATTAAGAAAACGATTTTAGAAATGTTGACCAAAACTGGCCCAAACCAGCCCGTGGGGCCAGTCCAGGCCCGGTCCAGCCCATGACCCGTGAGCCCTCCTTTGGGCTTGTGACGGTTTTTGAGTTTATTGTTATTATTATATTATGTTTTGTAATATTTAGCAAGTGGGGAATTTTAATAAGTAAATTATTTAATTAAACGGTTTTCATAATATTATTATTTCTCACATGTTAGAAATTATAGCATGAGATTGTAGTTTAATTTGATATCCCTTAAGTCAAGCGGGGTTCGTAAGAATTAATAATTCACATGTTAGAAATTAGAATAAAATAGCATGAAATGAATATGATGTTCTTATGTTCAAGCCTAAATGGCTAAGACTCTGTTTCTAGCCGGTTTTACCAAACGGGTTTGGTCAAACTACGATCTAGTCAGCCCCGTTTTGACTGATGACCCGTCGCGGGACTCGGGTCGGGGATTTGTGTTCAGGTAAAGTTTTATTTAATGAATGAATGAATGAGCCTTAGTAGATATGAGGCGATATGATATTTGAATGTGATTTATATGCAATTAGTCACATGATAGGAAGTTTTTCCCGTGACTGTTTAATTGTATGATATATGTCGTGTTGACTAAGTACTCATAGAGAATTATGATTTTGTGGCGTGTTGACCATTCCAATTCTAAATGAGTACCTTAGACCATGACATTGATAGACCTTAATATCTTTAACGAGTATATAGTTCACCGCTTGATAGCTTTTGTGTCACTGGCCTGGGATTTTGATACCAAGTCGGGGCATGGCTGCCTAATTGCTTCCACTTTGGGAATGGAGCCAGCTTAAGTACTACCCAACTCTGCTTAGGGGGTCTCCTAGTAGAGATTCTCATGTACTTTTGGTCATGAGACAGGGAATGGGTTAGCTGTTGTCGCTAGGTCTGATCAGTCTAGGACTCGGATGTTTATCCTACCTTGTGGTATAGCCTCGAGTTACAGAAGTCGACTATTGACTGTACTAAGAACTTATGCCTGTTTCTAGAAGTATTGGTCTTTCATGTTTGATGATTCTATGAATCTTAGAAGGTGAGATGCAAGCCGGCTAAGGTTGATAGATTTTGGATTACCGGTTGTTAACTGATTCACATGATAGCTTGCATGAGTAGCTTAGCCTTCATATGATAGGTTATATGTTAGTTAATTGTTTCATAACATGAAAAGCATATCGTATATGTTAAGGTTTTGTATTTTCCATATACATCTCTTTTATGTTATTCATGTTTTATTAAACTCGACATTTCGTGGCTGGGAGAACTCGGAGTTATTCCCCACTGACTGTGGCTTCCGTGTTTATATTTAATGCGGTTGGCAGGTTTGTGATGCATACTTGGGTACATTGACGAGCTAGCGAGCGAAGTATTTACCTTGGACCTATATTCGGTTCTTTAGGATTGTATATTATTATACACTCTTTTATTTCGTATTTATACGGGAGATATGTTTCCCGTTTTGGATATTTCTTTTGTTTAATATTATTTCCTTTTGTTATGAACCTTTTATTAAGACCACCTTTGATGATGAATATATTTAATAGTAGGTTCCGGTTTTAAAATGTACCGATTTTCACTAAAGTGAACCTATTAGAAACGTATTCTCATCTTTTATTTATTTAAATTATTTTTTTCTTTCCGCAAATTTGAGGGTGTCACAGCCATGCTTCGATCCATAAGGATTATCTTAGCGGTTGCCGCATTTCATAATTATGAGATTTGGCAAATGGATGTTAAAACCGCCTTCTTGAATGGGATTCTAGAAGAGGAAGTGTACATGACACAACCTGAAGGTTTTGTAGATCCATCAAACCCTAAGAAGGTATGCAAGCTTAAGAGTTCCATCTATGGTCTTAAACAAGCATCCAGGAGTTGGAATCATCGTTTCGATCATGTAATTAAACAAAATGGTTTCACTCGAAGCGTCGAGGAACCATGTTTATACATGAAGTTTAGTGGGAGTAAAGTAACTTTTCTAGTCTTGTATGTAGATGACATACTACTCATTGGGAATGATATTCCAATGCTCACTTTTGTAAAGGAGTGGCTAGGAATACATTTCCAAATGAAAGACTTAGGAGAGGCCCAGCGCATCTTAGGTATCCGGATCTATAGGGATAGATCTAAAAAAGGATTACTAGCATAATGTCTAAGAAAAATTATATTGAGAAAATTCTGATCGGTTAAAACATGAAAGACTCTAAGAGAGGCTTTCTTCTATGGGAAGTGGGTCACTTTGAGCAAGTCAGAGCTGCCTACAAATCCCGAGGAGATTGAACGCATGAAATTGATCCCTTACGCAGCAGCTGTTGGATCAATCATGTATGCTATGATGTGCACTCGTCCCGACGTAGCATATGCTTTGAGCATGACAAGTCGTTACCAAGCAAATCCAGGTGAGAGTCACTGGATAGCCGTAAAGAACATCCTTAAGTACTTGAGAAGGACCAAGGATTCGTTCTTAGTGTTTGAAGGCGAGACTGAGTTACGTGTAAAGGGTTACACAGATGCCATTTTCCAAACAGATAGGGATGATATCAAATCCCAATCCGGCTACGTTTATATGATGAATGGAGGAGCTGTTTGCTGGAAGTGTTTCAAGCAAAGAGTTACAGCGGATTCTACAACAGAAGTAGAGTACCTTGCAGCGTTAAAAGCTGCAAAGGAAGCTTTGTGGATTCGGCAATTTTTGGAAGGACTAACAGTAGTCCCTACTGCCAAAGATCCTATCACAATTTATTGTGATAACAGTGGGGCTATTTTTCAAGCAAAAGAGCCCAAGTCTAGTAACAATCTAGACATGTACTTGGAAAATATAATGTGGTAATTAGAGATTACGTGGACAGAAAGGAAATTGAAATTTGTAAGGTTGGGACAGATGACAACATTGCTGATCTTTTAGCCAAGCCTTTGTCAAAGGCAAAGCATGATGGTCATGTCGTCACAATGGGATTGAGACGTGTACCAGAATTCCTTTAGATTATAAAATATGTAATAATTGAATGTTGTATTAATTATTTCATATATGATAATTGCATTCATTGTTCGAGTTTTATTTTAAACTCTTTTATTTAGTTTGACTAAATTTAATACTTTGTTTATCCGAATAGATTGTTGGACCCTATTCAAGTGACTAGGACGAACTTAGTATTTTGTCCCTAGTCACTCAATGAGGTGACGTCTCGAAATGACTAGATTGTAAGTCGATCGATGGTTGGTTCAGCACCATGGGGTCATGGAGATGACTAGTCGTTTACATAGACAGACTGTATGACACTCTGTCGGACAGTGACATTGTAGGGACCCTTAAATCAATTATTTGATGCCTGGTCGTGGCATGGTCTTCTATCTTATTCCTATAAGTCAATTCTTTTGACTGGCGACCGTCTATCTGAGTCGGTGCAGTTTCCGATTGGTTTTGGTTGATGTTCTAGGTCATGCCGTAAAAGGAGGCCGATGGACTTCTTCTGGATCATGGTGATCTGCATCATACAGAGTAGATGGATCAACAGGAATTGTCCACCCACGTTGGATAAAAACATCTTTAGGCCACTCGAGGAGAAGTTACTGCAAATGCGTGGTCACGCTCGGAAAGAGATCTATGGTAGATTTTCCGGTCAGACAATTACTCTCCCTATCGAAAAAACAACTCTGGATATTGTCAATCGCAAGTGCGACCTGAAAGACACCTTGCGTTGAGTGGGAGATGTGATAAAGAGACAAGAGAATCGGTGACGCACACTTGTGTCAGACAAGTGGGAGATTGTTGGAGTAGGTGTCCTCCACAATAGTGCGCCACATAATAAATCTTATTAAGGAATATAATTGGGATATTTATTGACTATATATATGATTAGTCAGTTGATTAACGTAAATCAATAACGGTTGGCTGACTAGAGTTTGACGTTATTGTCGTTTGACGGCGGTGATCAACTGATCCCTTTCGGTCACACCTAAAGGATGAAATCCAAATAGTAACTAATTATTTGTATATGATACAGTTAATTAGTACATTACATATATTCGATATGTACGAGAGTTAATTGTTAGAAATTGAGTTAAGAACTCAAATTCGATTAAACTTATTTTTCAATTATGCGATAATTGACTAATAAATTTATATCTTATTTTAATACGATTAAATAAGATTTAACTTAGTAATTAATCGTTAAATTACTAAATTAGTTGAGGTTTTGAGATAGAGGTAATTAGTTAATTATATTTACAAGGAGTTGTAAAATAAATTAACTAAGCATTGTGGGACCCATTATATATTGATATAATGGTAAAATATTACTTAAAATGTTAAGTACATATTATTCATTTAATTGTGTCATATAATTGTTATATGATCAAATTAACACTTAATTATACAAGATAATTAAGCATATGATTAATAAGTATTTGTGGGACAAATATCAAAAATCAAAATGGATCAAAGTAGGCCTCACATGGCCGGTTTACATGTAGTGGATGGTGATGATGGTTCCTTTTATTCATACTCACAAGCAACATGTGATTATAACATGAATAGTAACCTAAAATCATTTCATACGAACACTACACTCTACCACTTTGTATGTGATTAAAATAAGCAAAATAAGAGCCTTATGAAGCTCTTCTTGACCGGCCATATTGTCTTTATAAGGGCAATATGGTTGTTCATTTCATTTGTTCATTCTTGCTTGTTTTTCCTACATCTCTCAAAAACCCTTATTCTCACTAAAAACTCTCAAATACGAATATTTACTAAGTATTACTAGTGTAGTAATATATTCTAATATTTGTAGTATAATATCTATCTTATTATCTAGTTAATAATAAGAGTAGATTATTTGGGTTCGTCTTGGTGCAACTTAGAGGAGATCTTCTAGTTTGGAGATTACTTGTGTTCATCCATATTTATAGCTCAAGAACAACAAGAAGGAGTTCTTGGTGTGCCCATATATTTTCCATATCAATTTGAGGAAATTTATTCTTTTATATAAATGTCTTTATATTTGCATGCATGTTACATAGATCATTATAAACTAAATTAACAAGTAATTTAGTAAATAATTAGAGGAGTCTAATTAAGGTCTATGGACTTTCAACATGTAGATTAACATATTGATGAAATTGGATTTAGAACATGCAAATAATTCATTGCGAGTTCGTAAGAATGATGTGTTCATTACAATAATAGATCAGATGGTCTAGCAGGCTTTTAGGCAATTTACTAGGTCTTAATCTACCATGTCATGCTTTGTCTATTCAATTAACGTATTTCTACCTTGGAAAAGAATTCGACTTTAGTCAATGATTTTGATCAGGAATCGTTAACTATCGTTATAGTCCAAACATGCGTAGACACAATGTTTAAAAAGCACAATTTCTTTTATCCAATTATCATCTTTTAATCAACCTACATGGCTACCCTACACCCTAGAAAAATGACTACTCACTCATGGCGATGTTTAAATCTAAGATGATGTTAATAATGAAAACTAGGATAGACATGTTTATTTGGTTTTGACAATATTGACTCTTTATATGGCGATAATAACGACGCTATATTGACGATCTAATGAAGTGAAACGATTACAACGATATTGAAATTGAATCTACAATAACATTTAAAGGAAATAACAATCAAATAAGAAACATGAAAACTTAAGACAAAAGATAAAATAGGAATACCAAGATGACGATCAACAACGATAATGATGAATTACAAACAACCGTAATAGAAATTCCTTGCATAGAATAGTCGATCCACGAATTACAACGCTTGAACCACACAAAGTAGATTACAAAGATGAAATTCTTATTGATCTAGGCTAAGGTTTTGATGCAGAAAAGACAGAAATAAACTAAGAAACTAAAGACAAAAAGGAAGAAGAAAATGATCTAGACAAGAGAAGAGAGGCTAGGTTTCTCTCCTTCTAATCTAGGGTTTCTAATCTAAAGAGAAGCGTAAGAAGAGAAGTGTGAAGTGTGGAGAGGTACATGTTGATATGTGGTGGCTGAGGCATCCTTTTGTAGAAGTAGGGTTTCGTGGGGAAGGGGTCATGCATTCATCACATAGGACACAAAGGAGGAAGTCGAAGCAAAAGCTCGGATCAGCAGAGATACCCGATCGGGTACACCACTTACCCGATCGGGTAAGTTGTATTCTATAAGCTTTGACTTTCGTTTCATCTCCCCTTGCATATGACTTGACTTTAATTATCCCCCTTGACCTCTTGAGTCGGGTTTGTTGATAGGGTTTGATGTAAAGTGATGATTTCTTTGCCTAACTGATCGATCTTCCGACAACTGCGAAATCGTCTTTGCTTCTTCTTTCTTTTGAATTAGTGAACCTTCTTGAAATGCCTTTGACTTGGTCAAGCTTGCTTCTTCAAATCGTCGGGTTCTAGGCAGATGCTCGGGAATATAGAAAAAAGGCGTAGAAACGCCACTTTCCCTAAAAAACAGGTTAGAACATAGGAAGTCGCCTAGAAGACGATATTAGCTCATAAAATGGCTTAACAAAGCACAAATGACATACAAAACCGAGCTAAATTGGGGATTAAAATCATACAAATATTCACTTATCACTACGGGTGCAAAGATTTCATCATAATGCAATCCTTGCACTTGAGTGAAACCTTTTGCCACTAGTCGTGCCTTATAGGTGTCTGGTTGTCCTTCTACAGAATGCTTTATCTTATAAAGCCATTTTGAAACACCCGCAAATGTACCCTATTTTTATTGTAAAATATTATATGGATACTTTTCAGCGAAATTTAGTTTTAGTTTTGAATTAAATTCCCCGTGTCTAATTTAGAATTTCCGAGTTCGTATTTGGACTTTTCGCGAGAATTCGAGTAAGTTACGTCTTAAGACGTTTTTGGGCTTTTCCCATATGTTTTTCCACTTACTCCATATACTCCTTCATATGCTCCCTCATAACCTAAGCTCCCTCATACTCAAACATCTTCTTCTTCCTCACCAAGAAACCCCAAAACCTAGCCTCCATTTTTGATCCATCTTAGAATCGTCACTACTCATTCGTTTCTCGCTCAAATTCACCTAGGTTCGTCTTATTCCTTCCCTCTCATCTTCCTCTATCCGTATTGGTAATAAAATTACCGTCTTTCTCGCTTTTCAATTTATCCGTCTTTCTTAAAGGTGAATTATATTCATCTTTTGTCGTCTAATTGTAGGTGGAGACCTTCTAGACCCCGATGAGGATTTCTATCTAGTGGAGGAAGACTTAGAAATCGTTTGAAGACGCGTAAAGGTAACGGTGAAGGGTTACTCTGTGACACCCTCAAAAATCGCGGAACAATTAAACACGTAATTTCTAAATAAAAACTGCATGGATATGTTTGTAATAGGTTCATTTGAGTAAAAACCTGTAATTTTTAAAACCTGAACCTGTTATAAAGATATCCTAATAGAAGGTGTCAAAATATGCAAGGTTTAAACAAACTTATTTACATAACCATCGCTATAAATAGCGGAGAACAAAATGATACAAAACAAATGTACAGAGGGAGACATATGTCTCTAAAAGTGTGACATACATGTCACTACAAAATGGGAACCAATCTAAGTTCCAAGGTTACTTTGCTCGCTAGCTCGTCCGTGTACCCCATATAAGCATCACCTACCTGTCAATCGCATTTTATACAAACACGAAAGCCACAGTCAGTGGGGAGTAACTCCGAGTTCTCCCAGCCACGAAATGTCATGTTAATATAACATGAAAGCATATAAATATGAGCAAATATAATACATAGCCCATTTAAAGGCTAAACCATCAAGCTTTTCATGTGAAATTCAATATAAATAACATATAGTCCTAGTATGTGAATACTAGACCAACTCAAGCTACACTATCATGTGAGTCACATATCATACGGGAATCCAAACTCTATCAACCATAGCCGGCTTGCATCTCACCTTCTATGTTTCATAGAATCATCAAACAAGAAAGGGCAATATATCTAGAGACAGGCATAAGTTCCTAGTACAGTCAATAGTCACTTTGTAACTCGAGTCTATACCACGAGGTAGGGAAGCTAGTATTTTAGCTCAGAGGTTACATTTAAAACATGGCCAAGATACAACTCAACCCTAATCCTAGACTGCGCAGACCTAGAGAAATGCGGATAAAACCACCGCACCCAAGACTCATGATAAAACCACATGAGTACCCTAAGGAGTCCACCAAAGGGTTGGCTAGTACTTAAGCTGACCATCCACTCACAAAATAGGCAGAAAAGTCATGCCCCAGCTTGGATATAAACCCACCAAGTCGGGAACACAAAGGCTATTAAGCCGTGAACATACACTCGTCAAAGACTATAATGACCTATCTATGACAATGACCGAAGATATTTACTTAGGACCTCGTCCCAAGTGAATACTTTAGCCAACTTAACAATAAGAAGGGCAAAAAGTCCAAACTTGTACACACAAATGATCACAACCTCGCTTATGGAAGGCTACACACGAGTATAATCAAATGATAATACAACATTACAAAACAACATGGCCAAGGCATCTAATTTCCAATATATAAATTATAAATAATTAAGCATCATTTTATAATATTCATTATCAACCAAACTCATCCAAACTTACCCCAAAGACAAATCCCCGACCCAAGTCCCGCGACGGGTCATTGGTCAAATCAGGGCTGACCGGTTTAAACCTAATTTGACCAAACTCATTCGGTCATATTGGCCCAGCTCAGAGTCTTGACTCATTTTGACTCAAATCACACAATTCAACATAATACAATTCATGTGAAAATTATCAACATAAGGAAAAATTATTCCAACTTATAAGCTAACCCATTTCCAACAATTTCTCATAATAATAAAAATTACTAATACACCAAAATATCAACATGTTCAATTGTACAAATGACAAACACAAAGCATCAAACAAAGGCTCAAACACACAACCCGAACAACGGCCAAACCCGGCCCCACACACGCCACACACAAGGCACACACACACCACATACACGGCCTGCCTGGCAGCACTCACGGCCTGCCAGGTCAGTTCCCTTTACTCCCTCGTTTCTTTCATCCAAAATCGTTCCAATATCATCCCAATATCGTCACAAGCAACATACAACCATTACCAATTCATTTCACAATCAAACATATGAGATAAACTACAAAATTAATAAACTTTACCAATGATAATTCATGTGATATAAAACTTAACATATTACTACTCAAATAACATCCAACACATAACAAATGTAACATTATATCGTCGAGTAACTTGGAATAGTTACCTTAAACTAGAAAAAACAAAAGTAACCCTTGAGAAAACCTTAAAAACAGTAGCTACCCATCATCCTCTACTATATAGGAGTCCCCTATATCATCCTCATAATCTTCACCTATTAAAAACAACAAAAACACAATGATAATTACTAAAACCGAAATTATGCTCAAAATCATCTTAAATCGACATAATGAACACTGTAATTAAAACATACTAGGTTGTAGATCTTGAAGAGAGGATTCCGAAAATATAAATTTTGTGAAAATCGGACTAGAAACGAAGAAATTATGATGAAATTAGTGATTGAAGGGAAGAAAAAAGTTAGGGTTTGGTTGATGTTGATGATGAATGTTTTAGAACACAAATGAAAGGGTAAGGGGGCTGTCAAGAGTCAAGCGGAGTTTTGGTCTATTTTTTTTACTCGGTTTTGATTCATTTTGACGGAAATTCGAATTATTCGTCAAACACGATTTTCGACAACGCTAAAGTTTTTAAACACGAGTTTACTAGAAAATTAAGTACCCCAATGCCCTATATCCTAACCCATTTACCCAACGACCGTAAGAAATGGAAAATCCCATTTTTACGACTTTTCTTTGAAATACTCTTTTATTAAAGAAAAAGGTTTAAATATAGTTTAAATTACTTTTAAACATTTCCAAACTATCAAAAATAATTATATTACTTCAAAATAAAATAAAATTATATTTTGTCGAAGTATTATTATTTCAATTAAATTAATATTAAATTAAAGTTGATTTAAAATATTATTTTTAAAATATAATAACGGTCCAAATTTACGGGGTGTTACAATCATCCCTCCTTTTAAAAAGTTTCGTCCCCGAAACTTAGAAGAAAGAATCATTGTATATATATAAGTCTATCTTTTAAAATCAAATAAATAAAATTTTCAAGATATGAACGTATGAAAATATAAGTGTCCTGTCAATGGAACGGAGATACTCTTGTCGATCACTCAAGAACATCAATATTCCAATTCAAGGACATAAAAATACACTTTTACACCAACGAATGAGCAAACTAATTATCGGACGTCTCCAATAACAAGTTTTAACACCCATTGACGTTAAAACCAGTGAAAAACATTAAAATATTTTCAACACCTTTAGTTCAAAATTTTTATAATAAAGTAATAACTCCACTAGCTATAACTAAATTCTAACTACGGTTTCTAAACACTAAGCAAGGACTATTAACGCGGAGAATACGTAAGAAAAAGGAATAACCTCACGAGAAGAGTTCGGGATATTTAGCTAACATAGAAGATTCAGGCTCCCAAGTTTCTTCGTCGACATTTCCACAACGCCAGAGGACACGAACTAGGGGCACAACTTTGCTCCTAAGTTGCTTGTTTGCTCTTTCGAGGATCCGGATCGGTCTTTCTTCCAAAGTCAAGCTAGGCTCTAAATCTAGAATTTCCTCTTGAATGACATGGCTCGGATCACTAATGTACTTCCTTAACTGAGATACATGGAAGACATTATGAACCTTGCTCAAATTCGGAGGCAACTCCAAACGGTAAGCAACGGATCCAATCTTTTCAAGCACACGGAATGGACCAATATATTTGGGACTTAGATTCCCTTTTACACCAAACCGTTTCACCCCTTTCATAGGTGATACCTTGAGGAATACTCGATCATCAACTTCAAAGGCAAGTGGTCGACGACGGATATCGGCATAAGATTTCTGTCGGTCTTGAGCGGATTTCATGCGCTCTCTAATGATCTGAACCTGATTGACGGTCTCAGTCACCAAATCGGGTCCTAACACATGAGCATTTTGGACTTGATCCCAACAGACAGGAGTACGACACTTTCTACCATACAAAGCTTCATAAGGTGACATTTTAATAGAGGCTTGATAGCTATTGTTGTAGGAGAATTCAACAAGAGGTAAACATTTCTCACATTCATCGGTCCACACAAACTTAGACTCCTTCTTCAACAATTGAGTCATCGGTCTAGCTATCTTAGAAAAATCTTTCACAAATCGACGGTAATAACCCGCCAAACCAAGGAAACTCGGAATCTTAGTCACATTTTTCGGACTCTTCCAATCAACAACGGCTTCAATTTTGGCAGGATCTACCATAATACCATCTTTGGATATGACATGTCCAAGAAAAGCTACTTGATGCAACCAAAATTCACATTTAGAGAACTTAGCAAACCATTTTTGACGACGAAGAATGTCTAAAATGATACGAAGATCTTTGACATGATCTTCATCATTCTTTGAGAAAATTAATATATCATCAATGAATACCACAACACATTTATCGAGGTACTCACTAAAGGTACGATTCATTTGATCCATGAAGATAGCAGGAGCATTAGTCAATCCGAAAGGCATTACTTTAAATTCGAAATGTCCATATCTCGTGCTGAAAGCAGTCTTAGGAATATCGGATTCACGAACTCGAATTTGATGATAACCCGATCTAAGATCAATCTTGGAAAAAGTAGAAGCACCACGTAATTGGTCAAAGAGATCATCAATTCGTGGAAGAGGATATTTGTTCTTGACTGTCACACGATTAAGTTCACGATAATCGATACAAAGGCGCATAGAACCATCCTTTTTCTTCACAAAGAGAACGGGAGAACCCCAAGGAGAAGCACTAGGCCTAATAAAGCCTTTCTCAATCAAGTCATCAAGTTGGATTCTCAACTCTTTTAATTCGGAAGGAGCCATACGATAAGGAGCTTTAGCAATTGGTCCAGTTCCAGGAACTAGATCAATGGAAAATTCAACATCTCTTTCAGGAGGAATTCCGGGTAATTCATCGAAAAAAATATCTGGATATTCACAAACAATAGGAACATCCTTCAAAGGAGGAAGAGAAGAATCAGAAGTAGTCACTACGCATAGAAACGCTTGATGACCCTTCTTCAAAACATTCATCATTTTCATAGCTGAGATTAACTTCACACTAGCTTGCTTACTAACTCCTTGATAAGATACACGAGTACCCAAAGGACTTTTAAGAATAATCTTTTGATCTCGGCATTCGAATCGAGCGTGATAAGTAAACAACCAATCCATGCCCAGAATAACATCAAATTCTTCAAGTGGGAATCGAAAGAGATTAGGCGGAAAAATAGATCCCGATATTGATATAGGAACATTGGAATAGATATTAGAACAGGAAAAGATGTCACCGGAAGGTAAAGATATATCCGTGCTTTCACCAAGCGAAGATTCAAAAGGTAATTTGTCGGAGAGTTTCATCGATATGAATGACAAAGAAGCACCTGTATCGAATAAAACTAAACAAGGAACTTTAAATATTAAGAACGTACCAGTGACTATATATGGGTGTGCCTC